>JBBBDQ010028800.1:0-59952 GCA_037127315.1 Ascarosepion bandense
TCTAAGTCTGCCCATATCTATCTATCTAAGTCTGCCCATATCTATTTATCTATCTATCTATATATCTATCTAAGTCTGCCCATATCTCTCTATCTATCTATCTATCTAAGTCTGCCCATATCTATCTATCTAAGTCTGCCCATATCTATCTATCTATCTATCTATCTATCTATCTATCTAAGTCTGCCCATATCTATCTATCTATCTATCAATCACACAGCGGGATGTAATGCTTAGGAAGCTTTTCTAGCTAAAATCACTACAACTGACTAGTGGGTTCGATCCTCACTGGTTACTCCATACTTTCGGCCTTGTGCCATATCTAAGCAGCGCTTAGAAAATTACCTAGGGTACCTCGGCTTGGTGTAGTGGTTAGTAAGTTTGTCTTGCGAGAATCTATTATCTATTGAGTAATGAGTTCAATCCTCACTGGATACCCCATACTTTCGGCCTTATGCCATATCTAAGCGGCGCTTAGAAAATCAACTATCTATCTCTCTATATCTATGTTCATATTTATCTGTCTATCGACAGCATTCTTTTTCTTTCAGGACGTAGGTAATCATGGATTTCTATTTGCCCCTATCCATTTTTGCTCTCAATATTTTCCTCTTGTTATCTCTTTCGAACTTTCTCCGTCATCCACCTACTTAAACCCATCAAATGTCTCGCACTGCTTTCCCCTGCTTTTCTTTCTCTCTATCCATCCTGTGAGTATTAGGTTTTCCAAACCGTCTTTCCTCATTACGTGTCCAAGAAACCTCAGCTGTTTCTTCCTGATGGGAAGTATCAATTTCCTTTTCGTTTGCATCCTCTCCAAAACCTCGTCGTTGCTTACATGTTCGGTCCATGTTATCCTCAGCATCTTTCTGTAGAACCACATTCCTGTTGCTTCGAGTCTCTCCTTCACCTTCGATGAGATTGTCCAGCATTCGCTGCCATATAGGAGGACAGATTACTCTTTTTTTGTTTCTAACGAAATAAAAAATTAGGTACCCACGAACGCTCCTGTACGTTTTAGAGTTATGCGAATAGACTGACCGAAATTTGCATGAGGTATAGAGTAGCTTCAAGGTTTTCAGCACCGAAAGCAAAAGTATGCTGGCTTCTAATTCCGACTGAGGTTGTTTTATATTTGCTTCATATTAATGTCGATTTTAAAGGCATTAATTAGTGACAAATTGTTACCGGTATTCATA
The DNA here is from genome assembly GCA_037127315.1 of Ascarosepion bandense. Classification (NCBI taxonomy): domain Eukaryota; kingdom Metazoa; phylum Mollusca; class Cephalopoda; order Sepiida; family Sepiidae; genus Ascarosepion; species Ascarosepion bandense. Next base: position 1,200 of record JBBBDQ010028800.1, read on the forward strand.
CCTGTGTCCGTGTGAAGAAATGAATTCGCCCATTTCTCTTCCCGGCACTTTATCCTACTGCCAGATATGATTAGTGGAGAAAGCAGAAAGTTGGCTCAAAAGGATACAAGACAAAGTATGTGCCCCTTCTGCTTAGCCATCAGTCTGGTATTTGTAGAACGTATATATGCGGACAATGCAAGAGCTACTTTTTATTTTCGAGCAAAACCATTTCCATTAATAAACAAAAAAAAATGTTCTTTTAATCAAACTCATAAAATATGCCATTCGTGAGTATCGTAATCTTGATTTGAATGCTCCATTTACGTAATGATCAATTAATTTGCATTAATGCACTTGGGTTTGATGGATAGATTAATTTGTTTTTTTATGGATTAGCAACTTTTGGAGGTTATTTAAAACCAGGAAATATTTTTGGATTCTAAGAATTTATCAATGATTTACTGATACAAGTCCGACTATTTAACCCATAGTTGAAAAGAGAAGAGGCAGACCCCATGCCTTTCTCTGCGTCTAAGTGAATATAACAAATTAGGCTGGCATTGGAACTCGTCTTTCTGATTTCCAATTCTGAGCCCTTATCCATTATATCACAGTACATCAAGGCTTACAGCACGTGGCATTCCCAAATGGTTACCCATCTAAGTAGCGACCAGGTTCGACGTTGCTTAACTTACGTGTTTCAACGTGATATGGCCATGAGCCAATATTGACGTGAAAAACTGAATAGGTAAGCCGAATTATAATTTCGGTCAAGTTTTTATTTTTTACGTTCACTCTGCACTAACACCCTTCGAAAAAGCATGAATCTATATTTTTCTGTCAGGTTCACCCTGTAAAATGCCCGGGGGCACTCGAGGTAGAGAGTTTTCTTAAGGGTTGTTTATATGCATAGGAAGAGAAGATAACGATTGAATCTATACTTAGCTAGGTTAAAATTGTAGTGATCAGGGCCTGTGTTTCAACTTCCCGTTTTGCAACCTCGTGCAAACTAATTGAAACAAAACGAATAATGTCTCCCTAGGATCTTTCACACTTTCTCTGATAACGTACGTCATCTCTTGGCATTGTCTTTCTCTTATGACTGCATTACCTTATATATATATATATATATATATATATATACCATTGTGCAAATTTACTGAAACAAAACGAATAATGTCTTCCTAGGATCTTTCACACTTTCTCTGATCACGTATACATCATCTCTTGACGTTGTTTTTCTCTTCCGACCACATTTCTCTTTATGTTTTAGACTGAGTGATACTGCTTGTTTCTTAACCTTGGTGGCACGATTGACAGTTGAAAGACTGACACCAACAATATCCGCGATCTCTCTGCAAAGCTTGCCAGTGTGTTAGTGAAGCGTTAAATTTTTTAGTACGCTTCTTTAGAGTAACGTCCATAGCAGACAATGGCCATAGAACAACTAATCGACAGTCGAGACAATAGTGCTTGGGCGTCATAAAAATCTGATGCAATATTTTTCAAAGCCAAACAAATTTCATCATACACCCTGTAAATAGATGTATATTACTGCACACTACTGCAAATGGCCTAATCTGAGGAAAAATAGGAATTGATTACACACTGTCATTCCAGTGGGTCTAAAACTGATCGTATAGTAAGAGAAAGTAAACTAAGCAGTTGTTTCAATTGATTTGCATAATGGTGTATTTAAGTGATAAAATCTTCATGATTATTAAAACATCCAGAAAAGAGTTCTATTTTTAATGTTGAGTTTATGAATGAATAACAGAACTGACTTAAAAAAAAAAATTAAATCATTTCATCTTAATCAAAAATTTTAAAATACAATTTAAAACTTAGGTATCGAAAATGAGTGGAAGTAGCTACTCCATTAGGTCTAAAACTAACCGTATATTAAAGGAAAAGAAACTAAAGCAGTTGTTTCAATTAATTTGCGCAAAGGTGTAGGTTAAAATAATAGAGTAGATTGGATTCTTTAGCCCTGTTAGAGCGAGCAGTCTAGCGAACAACTCTGCGTTGAATACAATGGAGAAAGCAGCAGGAAATCACTATCACCATCTTCCCCAAGAACAGTCGTGGTAATTTGCCACAATTGCCTACGCACTGGCGGTATATGGCATTAAAGAAAAGGGAAAAGTAAAAGACACAGCATTAATCTATCAATTTGGCCTTTATGTGCATATCTCAGCCACCGCATATACAACATGGACTTCCGTTATAGCGAATAGTGGGAGTAGTACGCAAAATATGTTTATATGGCTGCCTGCTCGTATTCGAGTATGTCCGTTAATTAGGGTGGTTATCTAATCAGTCGTGTATCTTTAACACCCACAGGGGAAAAAAAAAAAAATGAAAAGTGGACCATAGTTACAATTTCTAGTGCATAATCTGCTGTGTTCACCATTTTAGACAAAGTCAGTACATTCATATCCTCGGTCACAATGACTTGCGATATTATGCTAGCACAACCACCGACGATTTTTTAACAGTTTCAGCCGATATTATTAAATTTAAAAAAAAATATTTGTCTCTGTTTCTGAGATGAGGTATTGTAAGTATTTACATTGTTTGGACTGTTGTCCCCATGTTTATTGCCATATTCACGACTTTTCGGTCGTTGTACACTCCGACCTTCTTTAGGTGACTGGAATTTTGAACTGAACACTTTATTTTAATCACTTAACCCTCTCAGGCCATTCGTATCATATTTGATACTGTATGAAAACAAGCCTTGAAAGAAATATTTTCCTGAAAACTTTTTAAGAGAAATATTTTATAAATTTCAAATGAAAGCAGTACTGACTGCTCAGTCAATGAATACCAAATGTTTCCTCATAGGGAAATACCAAATGTTTCCTTATAGGGAAATACTGTATCAAATATGATACGAATGGCCCTAGAGGGTTAAAGAGCTAAGTTAAATAAAGATAAAGAAAACCACTGGAAGTAGCATGACTCATGGAACAAGAACAAACCACCCCAGTTATTGAAATAAAGGGTTCAGTTGAAAATTCTAAACACCTGAAAAGGATCGACGGTTAAAATGGCCGAAACGTCATTAATATGGAAATAAAAATGAGACAACAGTTCGGACAATGTAAACAATGTAAACCATAAAAAAGGCAAAACAAGTAAAAAACAACAAAAAAACAAAAAAACAACAAAAAACAAAAACAACAACAACAAAAAAAAACACAAAGTTAAATAAAATAATTTAAAAACTTTTTCCTACAGTATACCCCACACCCCCAGTATATGATTAGAATCAACGTTTAAGTTTATGCCTTTCCCCTACCCCTATATAATTAAGCTGTTCGACCGCTAGGTCAAGGGTGACCCGAAGGCTCCCTATTTCTTTCGCTATCATCTTGCGGTAGAGGTGGGCACGACACCCATCCTTGGATTTCTCCACATAACGTCGATCTTTCTCTTTGTTGCTGAATGCTTAGCATTGGTTACCATTTTTAAAGGCTATAGAACCCAATCCGTCCTGCTATTTAGCCAATAGCTGGAGGGAGAAGCGATGGATTAATACCTTTCTCATCCATGTTTATAGTTATATTGTGCAAAATAAAATAATTTCGATTGCCTTAAAAAGTTCGTCAGATGAAACACATCGCCTAAGACTATTTTCAGTTTTCCTCTTTTTTTATTCACATATCTATCTGTGCGTTGTGGTGCAGTGGATATCGGCTCAGAACGAGAAATCGGGAAGCCGAATTCGAATTCCAGTTGAATTAGTTGCATTCACTTGCGTGCAAATACCCTTGGGAAAAGTATTAACCCATCTCTTCCCTCCAGTTATGGGTTAAATAACAGGACAGATTGGGTTCTATAGCCAACCAGTCTACCGCAGAAAGCAATGACAACCTACTGGGGGATAATCTTCTGCCCAGTCAGTTATGTCTTTTTCGAGACATGATCGCCCAAGCGTGTATCACGTATGGCACTTAATCTATCTATCTATTTGGAACTAAGCTTTCGTTAGGGTAAATGCAAAGAATAATATCGCAAAAGTGACATACATGAAGTTTTCTTTTGTCTCGGGCATTTATTCTTTTTTTTTTTTTTTAAGTTTGTTTCATCCTAATGTTTCAGCTGGTATATACTCTCAGAATCAGAGAGAAATGGAAGGAGTTGGTAGCCAAGTCATTTGTGGCGCCTCCAGGTTGGACCAGACTCTGAGACTGCGACAATCGTTCTGCAGAAAATGGAAGGAGCTGGTCTGCTGATAATGGCTGGGGATATACTGCACAAGATGTGGGGTGATAATTTGCAGAAAGGCCACATTTCTGAAACATTCTTTAGGCGACATGTATGCTTGTATCTCTCTTTCTCCTTCTTTCTTTTTTCTTTCCCACTTTCATGTTTTTATTCTTTCTTTTCATGCTCTCTTTACTTTATCAATTTTCTTTTACCTTCATCTTTTCTTTCCAGTTTTCTTTAATATTTTTAAATTCTTTCTTTTTTATGCTTTTTCTTTCTTTCGTTCATTGTTTACGTTTCTTTCTTTTTTATTTTCGTTCCTTTCTTTTGTTTTTCTGTCACTGCTTGCATTCCTTCTTTTTATTTCTTTTCTTTTTCTTTTTTCGTTCGTCTTTTCTCCCTTTCATTCTTTTTTTGCATCCTTCATTTTTACTTTCTTTTTTTCCTTTTTTTTTCATCGTTTTCATTCTTATCTTTTCTGCTTTCTTTATTTTTATAATTACTTTCTCATTCTTTTTAATCGTTTTCATTAATTTCCTTCTTTCTTTCCTTGTTTGCATTCTTCCTATTTCGATCTCGCTTCCTCTCTTTCTATTTTTTTTAACGTTTTTCTTTACTCCTTTTTCTTCATTCGTTCATTCGTGTGTTCCTTCCTTCCTTCCTTCCTTTTAATGCTTAAATTACATAATTTTTCTTTCGTTTTTCTTCTATCATTCATTCTTTTGTATTTCCTCCTCTTCTTTTTTTTACGATTTTCTTTTATTTCTTCACTTTGATTTTTCCCAGTTTTTCGGTTTGATTGAGACAAAACCCGGGCCATTTCTGCATTTCACTTGACACAAGGCCCCACCCGCCAGCTTTCGAGCCACAACACTGCAAGTGTTAACCCATTTATAATATCTCTGCTGATCTCGAGGGAGTGTCGCAGCCGGGGGCGGCCTTTTCTCTTCATCCACGCATACCGCATGCTGACGGGAAAACAGGCGCAACCGACAAATACTATAAACGAATATTTTGGGCCGTCCATAAGGACTGAGCCCGAACTAGAGTCGATAGAGGCGATTCAAGAATCGCTAACACTTTATCTTTCATTATCAGACACTATTTCTGAAATTAACTAATTTAGAGATCGGCTTGGTATTATAACTCAGTGGTAGAGTTTATGACAAAGGTAAACAGTTTTTTTTAAATCTAATTCACTCCATGCAAGGCATTAAAGCCACTAAGGCAAGGGTTTACTGGGTGTGAAAGAATTAGGAAAGAGAACATTCTATGAAGGAGGGACAAAAAATAGAAGAGTAACCAGAAAACGATTAACATTGCACTTAAATATTTCAAGACCAAAGTTGGCTTGAAAGCATGAATATGGAATAGTGTTTCACAAGCGAGAAAAGAAACTGTTAGAATAAAACTTAAGGTTACATGAAGCCAATTAAGTCGTAAATTAATGAGACCATTTTGCCAATCTAGTCAGTCAATTAGATGCCATACGTAATACATATGAAGCTATAGTGTGATGGTTAATCTTTCTTTTGATTCGACCTTGTGTCAGACTTAACCGAACTCCCTACAGTTTACAAGTTTGATGCAGAATTATCACCAGAATTACAATTATTATCAGAAGGTTTTCATCAGAAGGTTGAAATGTGTGGAATAGTGTAGAATAGTGGAAGTGTAGCTATATGGAGCTGGTTAATCTTTCTTTGATTCGGCCTTGTGTCAGACTTAACCGAACTCCCTACAGTTTACAAGTTTGATGCAGAATTATCACCAGAATTACAATTATTATCAGAAGGTTTTCATCAGAAGGTTGAAATGTGTGGAATAGTGTAGAATAGTGGAAGTGTAGCTATATGGAGCTGGTTAATGTTTCTTTGATTCAGCCTTGTGTCAGACTTAACCGAACTCTCTACAACTTACAAGTTTGATGCACAATTATCATCATTAGAAGGTTTGGTTATGTTATTGGAATGTGTGAATTAGTGTAAGAATAAAATATACATTTTGGATTTGAAATAGAAATTTATTAAAAGGAAAGATTAACATAAGTTGTAGGAGTTAAAGTGCAATTGGAAACATTATCAAGAAGTTAAGGGTAAAGTTCGTGTTCAATGATAAAGTTATGGGTATCAAGATTTGTAGAAAATGTTCGTAGTAGTAATTGTTAAAAGAGTATATGCGTACGTACGTATGTGTTGGTTTGGTAGGAATGTCTTTGGATGGAGAAAAAGAAGTAAAAGAAATCAGCACAAGAGAAAGAAGGAAAAAGAGAACAAGGTGCGACCTGACCTTATCTCCGGGTCGATTTAAAGTTGAAGTTACGTTTTAGTTTTGTCTTTCTCGCTGCTTCCATCTGACTGACTGACTGGCGCTGGCCGGGGCCTGTTATTGTAATTTTAGATTTTCGCATTAGTTCGCTAAATCCCTTTTGGTCTTGCAAGTCGCTCCCATTGGTCAAAAATCAATTTAAAACTTACTTGCGAAATCTGTTTTCGACTTTTTCTTTAAGAACATGGTCAATCCTTTTTCTATTTGGGAAAAGTCAGGATTTTACACGTCATTTTGAATTTTTGTAAAAGTGAAGAAGAAGATTGATTTTAATTCTTAATTTCTTATCCTACTACACACGCTTGGGCGATCAGGTCTCTTTCGATCCACGACTGACTAGGTAGAAGATTTTCCCGTAGTTGGTGACCATTACTTTTTGCGGTAGACCGGTTGCCAACCAAGGCTACAGAATCCAATCTGTCCTGCTATTCAACTGATAGCTGAAGGGAGAAGATATGGATTTATACCTTTTCCAAGGGTATTTGTGCGTAAATGAATAAAACGAATTTGATTGTAATTCAACTCAGTAGTGCACTTAAGAGCATGTGCATTGTGGTGCAGGAGATATCGGCTCGGAGCGAGAAATCGAAGAGCCGTGTTCGAATTCTAGATGAATTCGTTGCATTCACTTCTACGCAAATATCTTTGGGAAAGGTATTAATCCGTAGATTCTTCCTCCACCAAATAGCAGGACAGGTTGGGTTTGTTAACCTTGCTTAGTAACCAGTCTACCGCAGAAAGCAATGACAACCTACTGCGGGAAAATCTTCAGTCAGTCATGTCTTTTTCGAGACAGGATCGCCCAAGCGTATATCACGTATGATACTTTACTAACTGACTGCGCTTAAATTCATGAAGCTTACGTACCATAGCAGAAAGTTCATCAGAATCATAAAAGTATTTATAAAAAAGGAGCAAGGAAGGAATTTTACGGAGTTGTTGGAAAGTAACTGCCGTCGAAAAGCCAGGTCACGACCACTAATATTGATGATTATTCTTTGGGTTTTATCAAGTGTCTCTAAATATATAGCAGAAGAATCAGAGTAGTTAAAGCATTAAAATTCGAAGCATGGATGAATGGTAGATTTATAGATATGTAAGATAGATTCTGGAAAGAAAAATTGTCTATCAACACAATGGACCAACTTTCTTACAAACAGACTTTGAAGGGATTAATATAATCTTCCACTTCATGTCAGTCAAGAATGTTATCTCGTGAAGGCGCAACGAGTCCCTCTCTTGAAGGTCAGCATTAGCCATGATGAGAGAAGGCAAAAATGGTTTGCTTAGATTATTAGTAGAGTGCAGTTATGTTTTGGAGGCGTTAAAATTAGCAAGTCATTCATTGCCCTAGTTAACAATAGACTGTAGGTCTTTTTTAGATTAGCCGCTAATTTGACCTTATCGGACGCTAAAACAGTCTAAAGCAGAAATTTTCACTTCTTTTAGTCCAACAACCTCTTCTCCTAATCCTTGATCCTGCATCGAGCCCAGGCATGCACGAAATATCAATAATAATTATTCATTATTTCGAGGTAGAAATTTTATGACATCTTTTCTTCAATTTTTGCTACTTGATAAGATTTATTTTAGTATTAGTATTGACTTTTGCATTTTTCCATTTCTAATTCTCTTCTCGATGCTAGATGTGTTCATTTAAAATGGTAATAATACTAATAATAATCCTCGAGGCCAACAAACCAGACATCACCACGCTTTGGGCGATCATGTCTCGAAAAAGACATGACTGACTGGACAGAAGATTATCCCGCAGTAAGTTGCCATTGCTTTCTGCGGTAGACTGGTTGCCAGCCAAGGTTATAGAACCCAATCTCTCCTGTTATTTGACTCATAGCTAGAGAGAGAAGTGATGTATTATATTGCGTAGTAATTAAGGGGGATCAGTCTATTACTTTATAACAATATAAAACCGATCCCCTACTTTATGACCAGTAGAAGCCCTAATCATGATTCCTATTCAGTCAGTCAGTTAAGTGCCATACGTGATACACGCTTTGGGCGATCATGTCTCGAAAGTGACATGACTGACTGGGCAGAAGATTATTCCCCAGTAGGTTGCCATTAGTTTCTGCCGTAGACTGATTGCCAGCCAAGGCTATAGAACTCAATCTGTCCTGTTATTTTACCCATAATTGGAGGGAAGAGATGGATTAATACCTTTCCCAAGGGTATTTGCGCGTAAGTGAAATGCAAGGAATTCAATTGGAATTCGAACTCGGCTCCCCGATATCTCGGTTCGCGCTGATATCCACAGCACTACAACGCGCAGAGATTGTCCATTTTAAAGCAAGAATTGAAATCTAGATGAGCAATCCATCTGCAAGATGGGTCCCAAAAATGATGAAACCAGAGCAGAAGATGAAAAAGGTTGACGTTTCCAAAACAGTTCTGACTCATTTCCTCTGCAAATTACTAACTCAAGATGAAACCTGGGTTCACAACTTCGAACTTGAATCAAACATTCACAGTTAACGGTATTGATGTCAAAGGGAACTATATTGAAAATATTAAAAATCTTGTTTTCCCAACGCCTTCTGAGTGCTTAAAACTTTTTGAACGATCCTCGTTAACCATCACATAATATTCTAGTTATAAAAGTGGGGCATAAACTGTTCTAGCCGAATATAGTTTGGACTAAGTTACTTATACCTGGAGGTATCAAGTAATCTAGGCTCAATCATCACTCACTCGAGTCCTGTAAACTCCACCGTGGAGCATAAAACTACAACCCGAACACGCTGCTCACGTTTTGTGGATGCTGAAGAAAATTGTCTGAGCAGACGTCTGCAACAGGGATTGGTGAGCCAACGAAGCAGGTGGCTTTATTCGGAAACGAGAAGCCATTGTTACTAACCATGATGAGTTTCAGCCGATTTTTTTAATTATTTTTGTTTAAATTTGTGAAACAATTTTTCATTTTTTTTTATTACAGCACAAGGTATTTTTTCCTTTTAAGACTAACTTTTAGGCAAGTATACTGCTCGGCTTATTCTAATATGTCGGTGCCATACTGTTCTGACATTTTTTGTTAGAATTCTCGGCAGGAGACATTGTTATTATTTTAGGAGTTTTTCGGATTAGCATTTTTTTTAACTTTGTTTCTTTTCACACAACGTGTCAGTCGGTGATAAAAATTTAAAATGAGGACGCTAGCTTAAAAAAAAGTAACTATAAACAAAGTAGCAAATTTTGAGGATCGTAATTAGTGCCACTAGTTAAATTAATTAATTTAATTAAAAGAATAATGAAAATTTTCTAGCTGTAAGTTTCATGTTGTAAGCCTGAAGCTACACTTGAAAGTGCGTGTAAAATCTCTCCCAGATCGAGATAAAGAAAATAAATAAATAAAAGGGGTTTAAAACTTGAAATATGAAGCCGTGGACCTAAGGGAAGTTAAGGGTTACTGACCAGACTGGTAGGTGGCACTAAGTGACTGCTCCTAAATATGGCAACAGAACGGAAACTGAGTCTGCACTCATTAACCCAATGTTTTTTAAAAACGTTATTTCGACTCAGTTTTTAAGAAAAAGAAATTTTGTTAACCTCATGTGTTAACGTCATTAAATTTTATTTTAGATTTCATTTTATTTTCTTGTTCAAACAACCGGGACATATATTAAGAGAGATGATCAAATGTATTTGCATATCTATGTGTCTGTACTTGTCAGTAGGGGTCGTTTTCAACTCCCAAACTTTTAAACTTTGGCAATTTCTGTATTCTGCTATATTAGAGGTAGATGTAAACATTTATATCATGAGTAGAATTTATTAAATTCATAAAATACATTTAGTGTAATGACTGTGTATTACGTACCACCTAGAAAACGCGATACCTAAGTTTTAAAATGAGTTTTTAAAAATGAAAAACATTCTTGAAGCTTTTTAGCTTTAATTTCAAGCTAATAGATTATATTTAATATTTCCAATAAGCAAAATAATTTACCGAATACCAAAAACTAATTTAAAGTGATTGGGAAGAGATTTTTTTCGAAGATAGCTAATTCAGCAATCACTTAGCGCCTTCCATCGTCTTTCATCGCAAAATGTAATTCTTTTTATTAAAAAATTTTCCAAAAATAAAATATACTTTTCTGAAACTTTTTAAAGGAATATTAGCTGATTTAAAGTATAATTAAATTTGAAACAAATATTTTTTTACTTTATGTTTAAAATATCGTAGAAATGCATTTTTTACACAGCGCGTAGTTGGAAAACGCGAAGCAGGAGATGACTAGATTAAACAAACATTTTACGCATATGTGAAACGAGATGGTCATGCAATGAACACTTCATCAGTGAAGACCACATAATTATATACGCAGGGTGTGAAAATAATGAAAAAGGAGTCGGCACTATACGAGATAAACACACAAGGAAATGCGTTATGGGATACTGCTAGATATTTGAAAGAATTCTGGTAGTTAAACTGAAATGGAGGCCTCTCACTATATCTTTATAGTGGTATATGCACCGACAACTCAAAGTACAGAATAGGAAATCAAGTCCTTCTTCTCTATGTCCGATTATTTCAAGGCACAGTGCAAATCACAAAACATCAGAATCATCATGGGAGATCTCAATGCCAAAGTTGGTCAAGGGAGAGAAGGTGAAACAGTCGGCAATTTCGAACTAGGACACCGCAAGGCTGTGGAGGCAGACGGGCTCAATGTTGCATAACAGATGAGCAGATAATAACTAACACCTAGTTCCAAGAGTGTCAAAAAGGCTATGGAGATGGAGAAGTCCAGGAGGAGAAATTAAGAACCAAATTGATTATGTTACTATCAACAAGATATTCAGAAACGCAGTCCTTTACTTCAAAGCCTACCCAAGTGCTGATTGCGGAAGTGACCCCCTACCAGTTTTATGCAAACTAAGAATAAAACTAAGACGATTAAAGAAAACTATGGTGACCTCAGCGAACAACATAGCCCCAAAGGAAATCAGACGCAGAAGAAAAAATGAGTGGATGACCGAAGAGATCCTCCACATGATGCAAAGGAGACAAAAAATAACGCCAAGACACGGAGCAGAGTACAAAAAACTTCACAGGGAGATAAGGAACAAATGCAGACAAGCCAAAGAGGAATGGCTCAACAACAAATGTGCAGAAGTAGAGAGACTGAGCAGGAACAACAAAGCAGAAATGCATAAAGAGATAAGAGAACTGACAGGACAAAAAACCTGTTCCTCAACAGGATGCATAAAATCCAAGGAAGGGACAATCATATTAGAGAAAGAGGAAATACTCCAGCGATGGGAAGAATACATAAAGGATCTCTTTGGCGACAAGAGAGAACAACCGAGAATACACAAGGAGATGGATGGACCGGAAATACTAAAATCCGAAGTGGAAGCTGCAATGGCCAAAATGAACAGAAACAAAGCACCTGGCCCAGACGGCATAGTGATAGAACTGCTGACAGCCTTAGAAGAATATGGCATAGAAAAGATTACCGACATAATAAACGAAATTTATAGCAGCGGAATAATACCAGACGACCTATGCAATTCGATATTTATAGCACTGCCAAAGAAACCAGGTGCAAACGAGTGTGAACTACACAGAATTATCAGCTTAATGAGTCACATTACAAAACTGATTGTCAGAATCCTGATGAATAGAGCGAGAAGCAGAATCAGGCCAGAGATAGGGCAGGAACAGTGCGGGTTCGTCAAAGACACTGGAACAAGGAACGCCATATTCATGATTAGGATGCTCTCTGAAAGGGCATTACAAATGAAGAAAGACTTGTACCTATGCTTCATTGATTACGCGAGAGCATTCGACAAAATACGACACAAAGAATTGATGGAAATGATAGGCAACCTCGACATTTTCGGCAAAGATATAAGAATAATCAAGAATCTCTACAGCAAACGGCCTGCATACGGACAGGTAACGACCTCAGTAGATACACAAAGATAGAAAAAGGCGTAAGACAAGGATGTGTCTTTTCACCGGATTTGTTCAACCTATACAGCGAGAATATTTTGAGGACCCTAGATGACACACCAGGATTTGTTATTGGAGGCCACAACCTGAACAACGTAAGATACGCGGACGATACAGTACTGATTGCGGACACGGAAAGGAAACTGCAAGATCTCATACAGAAAGTAGCAGTGGAGAGTGACAAGAAGGGACTACAAATAAACTTTAAGAAAACTGAGTGCATGGTCATCAGCAAAAGATACAACCCAAAATGCCAAATACAGGTGGGGGATAACAGAATCAAACAAGTCCAAGAATTTAAGTACCTAGGAAGTGTTCTAACAAGAGATGGAAAGTGCGACACGGAGATCCGAAGGCGAATTGGCATGGCAAAGGACGCGTTCCAGAAGATGAGCAAAATACTAACACACAGGAAGATCTCAATAGAAACGAAGAAAAGAGTGCTAGACTGCTACGTGATGTCAGTTCTTCAATACGGCTGTGAATGCTGGACAATATCATCGAAAATGAGGACAAAACTGGAAGCGGCCGAAATGTGGTTCTACAGAAGGATGCTACGGATATCGTGGACTGAGCATACAATCAACGACGAAGTGTTAGAAAGAATGGCAACAAAAAGGAAATTGATGCTGAGCATCAGGAAGAGACAACTGAAGTTCCTGGGACATGCAATGAGGAAGGAGAGCCTGGAGAACCTGATACTGACTGGACAGATAGAAGGAAGGAGAGACAGAGAAAGGCAGCGGATAACATATTTGCAGGGTCTGATCAGGTGGATGACGGAACGGGGGTTGCCAGGAGCAACAGGAGCAAACATACTAAGAGCCACAAGGGATAGGGAGACGTGGAGATCCATGATCGCCTACGTCCTGAAGGGACAGGGCACATAGAAGAAGAAGAAGAACACAGCCCTAAGACTTCAGTACAATAGACTCGTGAATGATCCTAAACTGCAGGAAATATATATGGACATTGCGAAAACAAAATATGAAGGACAAATTAAAACGGAAGCTCAAAATGGGACGCACGATAATGAGCTCCAGTGACATTAGCGAACGACATCATACCAAAGGAAAAGGTTTTGTGGGATCGCCCCGTTTTATATACAAGAATGGACTCGCCTCATGTGTACATATAATCCTGCCTATAGCGAGTACGGTAGTCGCAAAGCATTTGCCTTTGCTATTATGACACTCTCAGCTCTCTGCCTTCGGGTAGAGGTCGCTCTCTGCTTCCGAGCAGAGAGCACTAACCCAGTCGTGGTTCTGCCGAAGGGTAGAATCACGACTCGGTAATAATAGACAGACATTTTTTGGCCCGGCTATATGGCCGGGAAGACCCACTTTAAAATGACCATGTGTCACATCTAACCTTGCGAGGGAAGGTTGGTAAATACCGTCGCAAAGTATTTGCCTTTGCTACTATGACACTGTCAGCACTCTGCCTTCGGGTAGAGGGCGCTCTCTGCTTCCGAGTAGAGAGCACTAACCCAGTCGTGGTTACGCCGAAGGGTAGAATCAAAACTGGGTAAAAATAGACAGATATTTTTGACCTGGCTATATGGCCGGGAAGACCCACAATAAAAATACCTTGTGTCACATCTCGTCTTACGTGGGAAGATTGGTAAATACCGTTGCAAAGCAGTTGTAGAGTTGTAAAGCAGTTGCTTAGTTGGTCAGTAAGTTGGTGCAGAGTTAGTTGGAGTTGTTGGATATAGACTCATTACCCGGACCTACTATTTCGCTTTAAGACTGTATATAATTATTTCTACTAATAGTATTCCTGAATTGACTAACCCGTGTAGCAAGTCCTGTTTGTATGTTTTGTTCAATATAGCTTCCATTTTCTATCTCCAGATCTGTTTTTGTTATTTATTATTTTCTGTAGTTTCTTACTCGGAGCCCACAACAAAAAACATGTCGGAAAAAATGAGTGGATCTTTTTTTTTTTAATCATTTCATCCTAAGCAAGGAGTTAACGCCACTGATGTGCATGGGGTTGCATAAGAAAGTTGAAGTATTAGGCAGAAGGAAAGTGAAGACAAAGACGAACCAGCTACAGGGGGTGAAAGAGAAAGGGAAAGAAAAGGATGTGAACACAGGAGGGAAAACAGTTGCGAAGATAGAGAGAAAGGTAAAAAACAAGATACACGGGGTGATGTAGAAAGGGCTGGAGTTAAGTGGATAAGAGATGGGAATTGACTTTGCATTTAAATTCCTGAAGGTTACAGCCATTAGGAAAGCATGTATATGGAAGGGAGTTCCACAAGATCACCGAAGATTTGATGCAAAAGGGAGAAAAACGATGCTAAGATATGGAACGGAATACAATAAAATACACAAGAAAATAAGGAAAAAATGCAGACAGGCTGAATAAAAATGATCCAACGACAAATGCGCCAAAGTAGAGAGACTGCACACGACAAATAATGGTGATATACATGAAAAATAAAGGAACTAACAGGAAGAAAAAACCTACTCGGCAACAGGTTGCATAAAAGCAAAGGACAGTACACTCATACTAAAAAAAGCAAAAATACTTCACTGATTGGATGAGTATATTGTGATCTCTTCCGCGACAAGAGAGAGCAACCAACAATCCACAAAAAATACGGATGGACTAGAAATATTAAAATGTCTTTGTCTATGAGTGTATCAAATTTGATTAAAATCGGTCCACTCCTTCTATAACCCGATTTTTTCAATTATCGATTTTCGATATTTATCGGGGGTACCTCGACACAAAACCTAGCTAAGAACACTCGCAAAAGGTTATAGTACTACTGTGTATATTTTCAAGAAAATAGGTTCGGCCGTTTCGGAGTCTATAGGTAACGGACACACACACACAAATTGGACACTTAATATAACATACAAAAAGCAAATAATATTAATAATAATAACAACAATAAATCTACATTTTAAACTAAATGTTCATGGTTTCTTGCACTTTTTTCTTCTATACCAATTTCTCTCCTTGGAACAACCTCTATTTTTGTGAATATATATATATATATATATATATATATATATATATATTAACGATTATCAGCACGCACAAAAATGAAATCGCTAGGACAATGTCTGTTTTATTTAACCCTCTAGGGCCATTCGTATCATATTTGATACAGTATTTCCCTATAAGGAAACACTTGGTATTTCCCTATAAGGAAACATTTGGTATTCATTGACTGAGCAGTCAGTACTGCTTTCATTTGAAATTTATAAAATATTTCTCTTAAAAAATTTTTCAGGAAAATATTTCTTTCAAGGCTTGTTTTCATACTGTATCAAATATGATACGAATGGCCCTAGAGGGTTAATAATATAATATGATTAATGCTTCTACTTGTCATAAAGTGGGGGATCAGTTCTATATTGTTATGAAGTAATAAACAGATCCCCCACTAATATGATACGAATGGCCCTAGAGGGTTAATACCAATTAATGCGATTGGGATTCATCTTCCTTCAGTTAGAGATTAAATTCTCATGTGTCAGTTATCGACCGTTCCGGGAGAAAGAAAACTCTGAATTCAAATCAGAGTAAAACTGGTTGGATGCACAATTTTTAGGCTATCATTTCTTACAAATTGAGTATTCGCCAGTAATCCCGCTACTGAGTTCGGATGTGACACAATGTCGGTTTTTAACGTGGGCTTTTCGAGCCCTTAAATTCTTACATATTGATTGATTTGGTTTTGTTTAATTTCTTTTACTGCATATCAACCAACCGCATTAGGTTATCAAAACCTACAAGATTTTTTAGGATAGGTTCTTATGAATAGGTTCCTGCGTATGACGGGAAACTGCATCCAGCAGCAAGGCCTCTGATTGTGAGGTTGTGAAGAGCATGGAACCACCTCTTAATTGCTGTTGTTCCCAGGTCCACCCTGACCCGGAGTGGTAGCACCTGTTAGGGTCCTAGCTATTGTCAAATATTTAACACTCAAACGGGGTCAAAACACTATGAAAGTATAGAAATAAACTTTTATAGAAAAATATATATTTTTGAAGGAAAAAAAAATTATTACCATCAATACAATTTTGAATACAAAACTAGAATACATCTTCAGTTTTCTAAAATAAAAACAAATTTTTCATCAAACTCTGACTAAATAAACTTTCTCAATATAAATGAACATTAAAAAAATACCTTAAAATCCCACCTTTTTGGCATTAAATAACCCACAGAGTTTGATATGCCATTAAACAAAACTCAAACTCATATGAATAGAATACATGTTCTTTGTAAGAAATCAGTTTGTAGATAAGGTTTCTTTGACGTATTTTTGTAAAGAGGATTTTTGTAAAGAGGATTTTTGTCAAGAGTCAAATGTATTGCATGTAATATTTTTTTCCAAAATGTTGAAGTCTGGAATAAACCGCTGGTAATATTTTTTCTTAAATGCATTGCTGGTAATATAATTTTTTTAATTGCATAGCTAGTAATATTTCTTTTCAAAAATGTATAGCGGGTATTTTTACTATAAGAAACTATTTTTATGCTTTATTAGGATACTGACCCTAGTTTGAGGGTTAACTATTTGCCCATAGCTGGGACCCTAACACGTGCTAACACACCGAATCTGTGGGGGTGGGTACATTGGGAACAACAGCATTTAAGAGAGAATTCCGCGCTTCTCAAAACCTCCCGATCAGAGGTTTTTCTGCCGCATGTAGTTTTCGATGTACCGAGGACACTACTAATTGATGGAAGAAGATTGTTCAATATTGTAGATATAAATTGCGTAGCTTATATATATGGAAGCATACAAATCAATCATGCCGTATGTTATGATTACTATGTGCATAAATGATGGAATTAAACTTTGAAGCAATAATTTTACTAATTAATCAGACCTCTACATGGTTTTCAGAGATACAGAGCAATATTCATTTAGTGAATAAAGTTAAAGTTTGTATCTAATTTTTGTACTAATAAATATATAGATATGTAGGTATATAAGATTGTAATATATGTATTTGTTCATAGTCAATGCAAATATCACACATTAATGAGAGTAAGATATCCCAAAAGAGTGAAAATATCTATGTATTAGCATTCAGTCAGTTAAGTGCCATACGTGATACACGCTTGGGCGATCATATCTCGAAAGAGACATGACTGACTGGGCAGAAGATTATCCCGCAGTAGGTTGCCATTACTTTTTTTGCAGTAGACTGATTCCCAACCAAGGGTTTGGAACCCAATCTGTCCTGTTATTTAACCTATAGCTGGAGGAAAGAGACGAATTAATACCTTTCCCAATGGTATTTTCGCGTAAGTGAATAGTGTTCATAATATATTTTATTCATAAATGCAATTCATTTTCCTAATTAAATAATGGTTTAGTTAGTAAGGGGAATAATCCAAAATACTTGTAAACTTCTAAAATAAATACGACCCCTATGAAATATCGTACTTAAATGAACATATTTATTTACACACAAAAATATTTTTTTTAATTATTTTAAAAATATAAGCGGTGAAAAAAATTTATTAGTTTTTTTATTCTTAACTAAAAAAAGGACAAAAGTTCTTTAAAAGATTTTTAAAACTTTATGAATTATTATAATAATAATAAAAAATAATAATAAAAATTCTTTTAAAATTTTATTAGTAATCGAAAAAAAGTTTTTTCTTCAGACTATAATGTCCTTAATTATTATTATTTATTCCAGTAATTAAGTGTTGGCAACCATAAAAAATTAGTTTTAAAAATTTTTCATGCCACGAGATGTTAAAATGAAGGAACTTAACAGTTTTCTTTTAACTTTTTATTATGTTTGTTAGTCTATTTGAGTATCGTTTCCATAAGAAAAGGTGAGATTGGGAAAAAACCGGGGTGTAAATTTATATTTTGATAATATTGGTTGGCGGCGCTCTCGAGAATTTTCTTTCTGAATAAATTGCTTATTCTTTTTATTAGTGTGGTATTTTTAAAATCGAAATTGTGGTCGAATTCATTTCTGTGAATCACTAATGCATTCGTTAGCTTATTATTAGTGATGTCTCTTCTGTTTTCATATATATACTTTTCTTTTTTAGATTTCTACTTGTTTCTCCTATGTATATTGAGGAACAATTTTGGCAATTTATTTTGTATATATCTACTTGTCCATTATTATGTTTTCGGTTTTGTTTTTAGATTTGACAATGTCCATAATAGTTTTCAAGATAGTTGCTACTGTGTGTTTTTTTTAGATGTGATAAATTGTTTTGGATAGTGGATGCAATGGAGTTGGTGTGTAGTATAATATATCTGTTATTGTTTAAATTATTATTGTTGATAATGTTGCTTTTGTTGTTGTTGTATATTTTATATGCTTTTTTATACGTTGTGAATAAAGTGATACGGTTACTGTAAGTTTCTGAATCAGTTTTCTATGTATTTTTCTTCTTTTTTTAAATATTGAGGGCTGCAGATTCTTAGTGCTCTTAAAAAGAAACCTATAATAATACCAGATTTGATTTTGGAAGAGTGGTTAGAATAGAAATTGATCAGGTTGCTTTTGTTGGTAGCTTTTCCGTCAAAATTGAGTTTGGTGTTATTTTTGTATAATATGATATCTAAGAAAGGAATGATTAAATTCAGTTTCGAAGGTAAGGTCTATTGTAGATTTAATGTTATTGAGTTTATTGACAAGATCTGCTATGTTAATAGTTTCTGGATAAATTAGAAGGGAGTCGTCTATATATCAAAAGTAGGAGGAGTTCGGTGGTTATATATATATATATATATATATATATATATAAAATTTTAAGTGGTTCAAAACCTAGCAGCGACAGTGTGTCATGATTAAACTCAATCGTCAGGTATTTACATATTACTGATATTTAGTACTTTAGCCCATGAATATAGTATACATTAAAACTACATTTTTATTATATATATATATATATATATATATATGTGTGTGTGTGTGTGTGTGTGTGTGTGTGTGTGTGTGTGTGTGTGTGTGTGTATGTATGTACCCATGCCTGCCTGTCTGTGGTAGAAGATTTTGAACTATATCAAGTAATTTTAGATTACGTGATGCCGAAATATATTTTTATTTTATACTTCAATCTATAGGGCGACACAGACAGTGTCTTACGATTCAATCTGCAAGTCGACACATCCAGTGTCTTTTACGACAGTCTGCATGTCGACACAGCCAGTGTCTTTTACGACAGTCTGCAAATCATTATAATTACTTTTTATTCTCTAGTTAATAAAGAAATGAAAAACATGCACACTTCTGTGTACAAGCAACCACCTGCTATTTGTCCCTTTTTCTGCGAATAGCATTATATTTAGCTATTTGACATCTCTTTTTTTTAAACCGGGAAATTAATGTCTGTCGGCCTAAAAACCGAGTCATACTAAAGTAAATGGGCTACTAGACAGGAATTCTTCTGTAAGTCGGTAAATATTAATTTGATTGTTGAAACTAGTAAAAAAAATAGGAGGTGTCTAATAAATCACGTATGCCAAATAAATATAATGTTTATCGTAATAAAAGATAATGTCAGATTAAAGTCAATTAACTGCTTATATATATATATATATATATATATATATATATATATATATATATATATATATAAAAGCAGACCTTAAAAAGTGACAGCAGATAAAATTACATAAGAAGCAAAACAATAAACAAAACTCGAAAATATTTGCACTTGTGGGGAATACAGAACAAAAAAAAAAAAAAAAAAAAAAAGAAGGAAAACATACGGTATTGGGAAAACGCCAACCAGTAAAATATAAAATGAAGTCATCAACAAGTTGACATTAATAAAAGGGTCAATTGTTGCTACTGGCATTCTTGTTTATGGCGGTGTCAGTCAGTCGGCCAGTTTATAAACTCTATTAGCCTCATCCATCATCAATGCCTTCACACTACATACAATACATATAGAATACACTGCACTAAAAATATATGCAACACCAATGTCCTGAAGTCTGCAAACGTTATTGATCTCACAGGCACGGAGTTCACGCTTTACTATCGACTACCGAAGATTTTCTGTTAGGTGAATTATCCAGAGTCGTCAAAACAAAGGATTTTACAACAAAAGGCTTAATTCTTGTGGCAATAACAATAGTTACTATTTGCCGGTCGTGGAAAAGTTGGCGTTAAATACACTTGCAGGCTCTTCTCTCTTTCTTCCACTTAGAGAAAGCCTACCAAATCTGTGTTCATAATATTCTCAGTTTACTCCACACCGCTTGCAATCACAATGATAGGGCAGACCTGTCCTGTATTACCCTAATCAATTATCAGTGGGTTGGCATCAAAAGGAAACGCCCATCTCTTTCTTCGTTCACGAAAGCCAACAAAATTACTTATTAACAAGTACCCGTGAAAAATACTTATTAATTACACTGATTTTTTGTTTTTGTTTTAAACAAACAGTGGCTATATTAAGTATTTTTGGTTTTCCTTCACGTTCAAAACAGAACAGTTCATTATATAAATTGGACAGTTCATTATATAAGATATTAGCAGTGCGAGTCTTTCTTTCTTTCACTGAAACAAAGTGGCGTGATTGATATGTCTTTCTCGTATTTCCTCGCGAATAAAAGAGAACAGTCCATTAAATATGTGGTATTGGCAGGGCGTA
The DNA here is from genome assembly GCA_037127315.1 of Ascarosepion bandense. Classification (NCBI taxonomy): domain Eukaryota; kingdom Metazoa; phylum Mollusca; class Cephalopoda; order Sepiida; family Sepiidae; genus Ascarosepion; species Ascarosepion bandense. The sequence goes on from JBBBDQ010028800.1 coordinate 22,318, forward strand.
AAACATGTGTCAACTAAGGGAACAAGGGACACGAAGAATTTTAATAATATTCTGATTGTAACTTTTTATAAAAAGATTCAAATATTGTATATTAACAAATATATAAACAAAAATGAATAGACTGCGATAGATGTAGAGAAACTAAGGTAGATAGATGCGAAGATATACAGATTGACATATGAAAAGGCAGAGGTAAATGATATATATATATATATATATATATTTTCTAAACATATACTGTTAAATATAACAGACAATGAATGCCTGTTATGTTTAATTATGAGCCGTTCTAAACATCGTATTTTGGCTTTAATTTCAGGTGAAAATAAAGACAAAAATTCTCCAACAATACAATAATCCTCACTCATACACGCAGTAAAAAGAACCTTCAGATATTGCAGGCCATCTACATTAAATCCAAACAACCCACACTTAATAAAATCACGTTTAAATCTGATCATAACACATTACATTGCATTTAAATATATGATTCTGTTAACATTTTGAGCTCCCACCCAGTGTGACGTCATAGAACCGTATTACAAATTTACGAACTGCGTTTGTTATTTGGTAATTGTTATCGTTGCTTAGCAAAGTTTTATGTCGACACAAGATAAAATCGTCTTTGATGGTGGATATTTTTATGTTAACGTCCCGTAACCTCTCTGAAGATGGTTCATGTGAGCCGAAAGCTTAGAACCAACTTAATAAAAAATTATCTAAATGTTGGACGCAAAGACATGAAGAGTCTAAGAGAGACAGACAGACCGGAAGAGTCTAAGAGAGACAGACAGACAAACAGACAGACCGGAAGAGTCTGAAAGAGACAGACAGACAGACAGACAGACAAACAGACAGACAGACAGACCGGAAGAGTCTAAGCGAGACAGACAGATAGACAGACAGACCGGAAGAGTCTAAGAGAGACAGACAGATAGACAGACAGACCGGAAGAGTCTAAGAGAGACAGACAGATAGACAGAGAGACCGGAAGAGTCTAAGAGAGACAGACAGACAGACAGACCGGAAGAGTCTAAGAGAGACAGACAGACAGACAGACAGAGAGACCGGAAGAGTCTAAGAGAGACAGACAGACAGACAGACAGACAGACCGGAAGAGTCTAAGAGAGACAGACAGACAGACAGACAGAGAGACCAGAAGAGTCTAAGAGAGACAGACAGACAGACAGACAGACAGAGAGACCGGAAGAGTCTAAGACAGACAGACAGACAGACAGACAGACAGACAGACAGACCGGAAGAGTCTAAGAGAGAGAGAGAGAGAGAGAGAGAGAGAGAGAGAGAGAGACAGACAGACAGACAGACCGGAAGAGTCTAAGACAGACAGACAGACAGACAGACAGACAGACCGGAAGAGTCTAAGACAGACAGACAGACAGACAGACCGGAAGAGTCTAAGACAGACAGACAGACCGACCGGAAGAGTCTAAGAGAGACAGACAGACAGACAGACAGACAGACAGACTAAACAGTCTGAGATATATAGACAGAAGAATACAGAGTTGACATTGTGACTGACAGCCTGGTAGAATGTCTTTCATTTTAAGAAAGCTCACCAAATGTTGAAAAGAATGGCGAAAAACTACAACTACATTTTCAGTATTAATTTACCCAAATCATGACTGACCCAAACGAAGGAAAAACCTTTATCAACTTGCTTTCTCGAAGGAAAAGCCAAAAAAAAAAAAAAAATACATCTAGTCTTACCAATAATTTAGTAACTGACGTCAGTTAAACTGATCTTTAACATACTGGAATCCAGCCGTAGTCCTTTCCGCAAACAATCATTGAATCGTCTTGATTGCTGCGTAAATTTGTGAAGCAAATTTAATGCTTACCTTTTTGATTTTGGTAAAAGTCAATGTGGAGACTTTGTTATTAAGATTCTTATAGTAAAAATCCACTGTTTTCTTTTTGCCATTTAGTCGGATTCCCATTTGAGTTTCTCCGGCTGGGTTGACGATTTTTATTAGATTCCAAATTGCTTTACGTGTTGTTCCCGACATCATAATGGTACTAACAAATGAAAATTGTTCCGGAAGACCACGCCGAAACAAAGCCCTGTAAACAAATAATTAAAACATTAGAAAGAAAAACATAGGGAAAAAACTGGTGGTTTTTCGTGTCCTTTAATTTATTTACACAGTTCGCTCGTACATAAGAGGTGTATTCAAAAGGATTTGAAACTGTTAGGAGAGGCTGTTATAGCAATCCTATTTTAGTATGTCATTACGATACATCTATCAAGCTGACTTGCCATCTTTTGCTTTTTCAGATGTGTTCAAAATGTTCTTACATGCGTATCATACAGATACCCACGTAAGAGCACTTTGAACACATCCTACTAAACACATCTTATCGCAGCTGCCTAGTGTGCAGAATGAAACCAGGACATGACAACAATTGGGAAGCTTGGTATGCAATAAAGTTTTGTGTTAGACTGATAAAAATGTCACAAAAAGTTCTGAAACTACTTAAAAATCTACATGTATAAGCTGAGCGTCTGTTTTTCTCTGGTACAAAGTTGTGGTGCATTGGATATTGGCTCGGAACGAGAAATCGGAGAGCAGAGTTCGAATTCCAGCTGAATTCATTGCATTCACTTACACGCAAATACCCTTGGGAAAGGTTTTAATCCATCTCTTCCTTCCAGTTATGGGTTAAATAACAGGACAGATTGGGTTCTATAGCCTTGGTCGGCAACCAGTCTACCGCAGAAAGCAATGGCAACCTACTGCGGGATAATATTCTGCCCAGTCAGTCATGTCTCGAAAGAGACATGATCGCCCAAGCGTGTATCACGTATGGCACTTAACTGACAAGCGGCTCAAGCATTGTGGTGAAAGGTGATGAGAGATGTGGGAAGGAGAGTGACGTCAGAACATTAGATTTGTTAGAGAAAATACAGAGTTTTTCTGGAAGAAGACTGTAGAGTGTCAATAAAGAAAATAAGCATACATTTTGATGTCGGTGTGGCAACTCTACACAAAATTATTTATCAAGCTCTGAACATGCACAAAATATGTGCAAAGTTTGTTCCAAGCGTGATCAGTGAGGAAACCCAAAGAAAGACGTTAGCGACAGCAGATAGATGGTTGATAGAACTGTCCCACACTCTCGCTACCGTCCAGAGGTGTACATCAAAACTGTACTTCACCATGGCTATAGACCTGACCTTGCTCACTGTGACTTTGGGTTTACCGTCAAGCTGAAGAAGACACCACAGAGGAAATCGTTTTACAGGCATTTAGAAGATGAAAGAAGCCGTGACAAGGATCATGGACACCTTCAAGTTGGATAAATTGCATGGGGAGTTCACGAAGTGTCTTCAAAGTTACAACAAGTGCATTGAACTCATAGGATCCTATTTTCAAAGAGATTTGTGTTTTGTACTTCTTTGAAATTAATAAATGTCTCTCCTGTAAAAAAATCTCAAAACTTCTTGAATGCACTTAATACGCTTGGATTTAAGTGAAGGAAAGACAATATCTCTTCCATATTTCTTGATATACTAGCAGTATAGCTCGGTGTTGCTCGGGTGTAATGAAAGCTTTAAAACTAATCCATGATCCTGGAGCTCAGACTCTTTGGACGTTGGCACGAAAGACTAAAAAGCAATAGTTGTTTCCAGTTAAAGCGAAACCGTAGACTGAAAGAAAATGAATGGATGTAAGTCAAATTTTGATTTTCGATATCAAATAAGTTTTTTTCGTCGTAAACTGAATTTTGAAAGCTAAATAAGTCCTCTGAGTAAATGGTATCATGGCTGAGACTAAGAACTACAATTATACCTACTTAGAGTCAAACCCAAAGCAAAAACTAAAATAAAAGGGCCGAAAAAAAATACAGACATACTGGCAGATAAACAGACACACATACAAACATCTTGCCTTTTATATATATTATCGATTTTCTGCACTATTGTAAGAAGTGCAACCTTGAAACTTCTGAACATCGTTTCTTATGCCTTTGTCTATGAGTGTATCAAATTTGATTAAAATTGTTTCGATTATCGATTTTCAATATTTATCGGGGGTACCTCGACACAAAACCTAGCTAAGAACACTCGCAGACGCTTATAGTACAACTCTGTAAATTTTCAAGAAAATTGGTTCAGCCGTTTTGGAGTCTATAGGTAACGGATACACACACACACACACACACACAGAGTTCCATTTATAAATAAGTTTAGATGCTTTGGATCATGCGTGTGAGTTTCTATCTCTTAATATCATTTAATGCATCTCATCCTATCCATATCATTCTCCTTATTTCTTTTCTTATCCAATTTTTTCTTCGTTTCTATGGAATCACTGGGAAAATCTTCTCAGTTATCAAGTCGTTCCTCTCGGGTAGGCCTATGAAGGTCGTTGTTAATGACCAGTCCGCTGAGGTACACGGGATTAATGTTAACATACGACAGAGTGCACCTTCAAATATCTTCATAACCAGTACCTGTCAGCTGATCTCTTCTCTGGCTGAACTCTCGCCGCTCAGCGGGGAAAAAGCCTGATATCAGACTGTAGATCCAAAACTAAACTACTAGCATTTCATCACCACCGAGTAGACTCTAAACCTGCATCAATCCCGATGAGAGGTTCTTTGTCTTGAACGCCTACTGCGTCTAAAACTTAGCCCTGATCTGAAATGAAACACATGTGCGTTGTGGTGCAGGATGTGCGTGGTAGTGCAGTGGATATCGACACGGAACGACAAATCGGGGAGCCGAGTTCGAATTCCAGTTGAATTCCTTGCATTCACTTACACACAAATACCCCTGGGAAAGGTATTAATCCGTCTCTTCCATCAAGTTATCGGTTAAGTAATAAAACAGATTGGGTTCTATAGCCTTGGCATGAAATCAGTCTACCGCAGAAAGCAATGGCAACCTACTGCGGGATAATCTTCTGCCCAGTCAGTCGTGTCTCTTTCAAGACATGATCGCCCAAAGCTTGTATCATGTATGGCACTTAACTGACTGATATTCGTGTCATCGCAGAAGATGCTTGAAGAATAGCCGGTTCATTGTATTACTCCAGAAAATGCCTAACTTTTGCTGCCATTGCTCTGACCAGACCAATTATTACTGCCATATCTGGGCTGGTGATGCCCAATCTTCACTGTTCAACCTCGAAAGAGTTTAAATCATCCTGCAACCCTTATCCCACACACGGAACGTTGCCAGCCTTTCATTACTATGGCAGATGTTATATTTCTTAATGGCACCAGCTTGGATCTTCACAACTAGGACTCGCTCACTGTGGCAAATCTTCGCAACTGCCTTCGCGTTAGTATAATAGTCAGGAAGTTTCGCTCAATTTCTTTCCCAGAACTGAAGAACTGGTATTTAGCAGAATAAACCCCCGAGAGAATATTTCCCCGACAACTACAAACTTGGTCTCTTTACGTCCAATGTCAACCAATATCTATCCTAGTCCTTGTACTACTCTCTTACTTTCACTTTACTTTTCTTTACAATCTCACATTAATCTTCTACCTTGAGTAGCCCTTGTGCCTTGTATATGGTGTACTATCAGTAAAAAAAAAAATCAAAATGTCTTTTTCTTTTCAGTTTTAGAAATCAGATTGACCATTTCTTAGTTTCTTTCTAATATCTATTGTAATCGGTTCTGTTTAAATCTTATTAAAACGCGGTTCATTACTCATGCTTTCCGTCCAGACAAGCGCTACGCTACACAAATATCTGATATACATAGATACACTACCGGCCATAATTATTAGACTACCACAGCGTTTTAATATATAGTACCGGCCATAATTATTAGGTAACCACAGTGTTTTAAAGAAATGATGTATTTCATACCATTTTTTAGTATTTATTGCCAATTGAATAATTGTAAATGAAAATAGAATGGTTCTTTTGTGAATATTGCACAATAACATGTGCATCAAATGAATTTATAAATATTTAATAATTACCTAGATTGCAGTGAAATTAATGAAAGAATGAAGAAAATTTAGGGTGAATCGGACGAGTTCATCTTTGCTTCCTTGCCTAGTAAAATTTTGCAAAATAATAATAACAAACGAACCATTTTATTTTCATTTAGAATTATCTACTTGGCAATAAATGTTTAGTATTTATTGCCAAGTAGATAATAGTATGAAATGTATCATTTCCTTTAAAAAACTGGGGTTTCCTATTAATTATGGCTGGTAGTGTATATCAATAAGTTTGTAGTTTAATAATGAAAGAATTTTCAACATAATCTTTTTTTTTGTCAATGCATTTAATTCAGTAATTAATATTTGTGTTAATGTTGTCTTTGTTCGAAATAGCCGATAATTAGGAAGGCTATATATATATATATATATATATGCTAGCTATACCCGGCCAAAACTAACGAAATAAATGGGATATCAATAATAATTAGTTGATAAAAAATTAATAAAATATTTAAAAAAAAAGGGGAGGGATTTCTGTTGTTTACGCCCACAAAAATAGAAATAATAATAATAATAAATGGCTTCGTTTACTTTAAATGTGCAGTTTTCTTTTTTAATCATTTCACCCCAAGCAAGGCATTCCACTGCCACTATTGCGCATGGGGCTACATAGGGGAAGGTAAAGAGGAGGAGTGGTTAGATGTAGGAAATATCAGAAGGAAGGTGATAGATGGGTAAGGATACCGAGGATGAGGGTCGGGCAGTTGGGAAGAGTGTTTGAAAGAATGGGAGCGAGTTAGTGTGTTAGGAGGTGACTATTGACCTTACATTTAAACTCCTGGAGATTGTAGCCGTCGGGGAAGGGAATTCCACAGTCGAGAAGTGCGAGAAAAGAAACTGTTGGAGTAGAAGTTGTGGTTGCATTTTATCGGTTTCACTCTAAAAGGGTGGGATCTAGTTGCTAATCTAGTTTCTCGTGCAAATTCGTATCTAGGGGGCAGCAGTGATCTAATGTTTTTTATAAAATAACAAAGTTGTCTGTAAACGGGTCTGTATTAAAAATGAAATTTTTTATGGTTCGGCTCTCATTGACTCTAATAGATTTGCAAAATATGTATTTTTTAATATAGTAATATTTTTTATTATAAGGTATATAAAGACACGCTCGTATTTGATTAAAATGCTATAGTAAAATTTCAAAACAATTGTAGCAGCTGTTTACTAGATTAGCGGATAGTAACAAACGAACAAGTACATATATATATATATATATATATATAGAGAGAGAGAGAGAGAGAGAGTATATCGAAAGAAGATTAGGTAGAGGAAACAAAGATTAAGTTTAATATTCATACATAGAAATACTAAAAACGGAAATATGTGTGTGTGTGTGTGTGTGTGTGTGTGTGTGTATAGAGTATAGCAAAACATTACTTACGTTGTGGGAATACGTAATTTAGCTCGCCTTGATATTTTGTAGGCCACCTGGGGGTCACTTGAACCTTTTACTCGTAAAACACCCGGAATATTTCGCCGACTGTCTAACTCGTACTTTGATATAAAATCAAAAGCTGCAAAATTATAGACAAAAATGAATGAAAACAAAACAGAATTTGGCATAAAGGTGATTATAAAATGAAAATCGAAAAAATGTTTTATAGTAAGATGACTGGTAACGAATTTTAATAGTCATAGGATTTATAAAAGATTTTCACAGTAACATGACTGGCGATGCATTTTCGTAGTTATATTATTGGTAACAAATTTGTATAGTTATATAATCGGTAACAAATTTTTATAGTAATATCATTGACACTGCATTTACATAGTAATTGTTGTAGAACAGCAAACACCTATCTGGCACTCTCAAGAATGGTATGGTCTATGGACCGAGGTAGCAATAAAAATAAGGACTAATAGCAGCCTGGGATTCGAACTGTCATTGACAGTCTGAAGAGATCGACTGCCTGCATTTGTTGATTACTTGGTCGAACTCTCTATCTTCTAGCGGAAACGAAGAGCTGAGCTCATCTGTGGAAAAGCAAACTAGAATTTTTGTCCGGGCTTACTGGTTCAGTTGTACCTACGTTAATTGGTCTTGTGTCACATCTACCTCGGGCTTCTGTCTACGTGGGGAGGTCGTAAATAATTCGAAGTATCATTGATGATTAGTATCGGACTATGCTCTATGCGACTCTAACAACTTAACCACTCCATTTTTCTACTATTTGTTGTTCTGTCTTCTGGTGTTTGTCTTATTTGTATTAATATCCCTTTGCACGGATATTGTGCTGTAGATGCTCAGCTCATATCTTTTGGGTATCGAACTGCCACCTCGGTCATACAACAGATTGGCGACGAAGAAAATTCAGTATTTATTATAATAGTGGTGGATAAAGATTTTTTTAGACTGTCAAAACCAGTACGTCAAAAGAAAAACAATCACGCCGGAAACAATAGTCTAACGACAAAAATAACAAAATCTATATACAACAGATTTGGCTACGTACATTTCAAACAAGCAAATCTATAATAACAGATTTGAGGTCAAAAACTAGGACAGAAGTTTTACCCTCCACCAGAAATAAAAGAAAGAAAAAACATCCGTACAGATTTACTGACGAAAACGAACAGTTTAACAAAAATTTAAAAATAATCAAGAACAACAGCAAATTCAAAAATGGAGGCCTTCCAGAAATGCTTCCAAGAATTAACATAAACAACTTTTAAACAAGAATTAGCTCAAAATTTGCAAGAAAATCAACTTGCTATACTGTTGGAAATTTCCCAAAAAGAGAAACAAGCTCAGATAAATCAGATACATTTTCTCAGGATGGTGTGTTCAAATCAATTAGAAAATTTTCATATAAACTGGAAGAGAGGTTACATTTGATGTTTGTTATCGCAGGTTTGAGGAGATATTTGTTAAAGGTTGCTCGAACTGGACAGACGATAAGAAAATTCGTTTACTATTAAGTAACTTTATTGATTCGGAAACACAACAAATACAAAAATGTATTCTATCGAAAGAACCTGAAGAAATTACGTTTGAAGAAACTATCCAGGTGTTGTGTAAAATTTTTGGAGAAAGTAGCTTAAATTTATCAAAAACGATGATGAAGACTACACATAGTATAGTGAATAAGGAGTGTGAAAAGTTCCGACTGAATGAATTAAGCACGGATATGTTCAAATGTTTTTTTGTACAACCTCTCCAAGTGAAACAGACGTACGTGTGATACTCTTAAAGTTGGAACAAAACCAGGGAATAACTCTACAAAAATTGGCTGAGAAATGTCAGAATTGTAAACATAAAAAAGATACCGCAAATATTGAACAATGTGATATATCATATAATAGAAAAGTAAAACCACAAAGTAGGAAAGTTAAAATAAATTCATGCTATGGTTGTGGTTAGTTGCATCTATACAAGGATTCTACATTGTTCATTCAAAGATTTTAAAAAAAAATGCTTCAATCTTGATTATAAGGGTCATAAAAGATTTTTTTGGTAAAATAAAAATAAAACCAAAAATATGGTTTGTTATACCATGGGTGAAATTTTAAAAATAATTTCATAAACGCCCGATTGAATGACACTAAAGTAAAAATCCAAATTGACACAGGGTCAGATCTGACAATTATTAATGGAATAAAATTGGTAGACCGGCATTATGCATATCTAAAAAAATTGCCAAAGGCATATTAGGCAAATAACTTAAATTTCTTGGTGAAATTCATTTAAACGTTGGTTTTACTGGAAAAGAGAAAAAAAATAATAACCAAATACCATGTAGCAAACGCAGAAACTCTTTGGTACTGATTGAATGGAGGAGTTTGATTTATTCAATACTTCTATTAACACATTTTGTAACAATGTTGTAGGCGCATCTAACTACACAGAAAATTTCAAACGGTTTTTAAAGGCAAGATTTCCAGATATTTTTCTGAAGGCCTGGAATTTTGTTCTAAAGTTAAGGCAAAGCTTAAGTTGAAAAAAAAAAAGTAAAAAAGGTAACTCCTGTGTTTCAATCTATGCAACCGGACCCATTCACCGAACTAGAAGACACAGGCAATGAGTTGGAACTTACAGAAACATAAGGCGTTATAGAAAAAACAAACAAACAAAACAAATCACAGTCAATGGGCGAATCCAACAGTATACATAAGGAAAAAAAAATCAGAGTCTGCGCCGACTATTCGACGGGTTAAATGAATGACTGGAGCAGCATCATTACCCTTTACCTTCAGCAGAAGATATATTTGCAAAGTTGAATGGAGGAAAAATCTTTTCTAGATTAGACTTGCCAGAAGCATATTTTCAAATTACGATAGACGAGGAGAGTGTAGAAATATTAACTACAAATACGCACACGCGTTTGTTTCAATTGAACAGATTACCGTTCGGAGTAAAAGTAGCACCTGCAATTCTTCAACAAATTATGGACATGATGCTAAGTGGTTTGGATCACACTATGGCATATATTGACGATACGTTAATTAAAAAAAACATCGACCGTAATGTACACGCAAAGCATGTGAACAAGGTATTTAAAAGATAAAGGATTACGGTTTTAAACTTAATGTAGACAAGTGTCTGTTCTTTCGACTAAAAATTAAGTATTTAGATCAAATTATTCATGGTAAAGGTAAAAGGCCGGATCCTACTGAACAAGTGCTATAAAAAACATACCAGCACCTACAAATATTGCATCCTTACAAATATTCTTAGGATTAGCGAATTAATATAGTAACTACATTCCTAACATGAATGAACTTAGAGCACCTTTGAATAAATTGTTGAAAAATGCGTATGGTCTGAAGAATGCGAGAAAGCATTTCAGATACTAAAAGCAGATCTAATTTCTTATCTATCATTAACGTATTATGACCTGAGCAAGGAAATATACGTAGCAAGATACGCTAACAACTTTGTGTTAGGGGTCGTATTGCTTCATAAATAAAATGATGGAAAACTAAAATCTGTTTATCACGTCTCAAGGATGCTTCTGCCAGCGGAACAAATATATTCCCAAATTGAAAAAGAAGGTTTAGCAATTTTTTTTTACTGTAAAATGTTTCACGGGTATACCCAAAGTAGACAGTTTATTTTTCAAACGGGTCACCGTCCGTTGGTAACAATTTTTGGCTCGAAGGTATTCCAACGCACACTGCAAAACAGGCGACTATCTTACTTAACTATTCCTTTAAAATGGAGTATTTACCATAAAAAAGATGGTGCGTGAAGACGGATTATCGAGATTGATTCCGAGAACGACCGAACCACTGGGAGAAATAATAAATTCTTCATTGGTTTGTGAGTCAGAAATAAAAAAAAATGTTATGTATAACACTGTGAAAGAATTACCTGTCACAATTGACGAGATTAAAACTAAAGCAAAGTCTGACAAGTTCATAACTAAAAAAAAAAAAGAGTTATTGGAAAAGCGAAAATAATTTTCAATTTGTCAAGACATACAACTGTACGGTGAACGCGTGGTCATTCTTGCAGTATTAACAAAAAGAATATTACAAAGTTTCCATACAGGGCACCCGGGCATTTTGCGTATGAAAGTTTTGTGTATTGGAACGAAATGGATAATGACGATGAAAACCTGGTCAAAAACTGCAAGAATTGCCAGTAAGTGGCAAAATCCCCACCCATAAAGTTCAACCCATGGCCCAAAACCGACAAACCTTGGTCTAGGCTACACATAGATTATGCAGAACCGATAAGGGGTACATACTATTTTGTTGCGGTGGATAGCTTTTGAAAATGGCCAGAAGTACTCAGATGCAAATTGCCGACAACCAAATTCACAATAGAATTTCTAAACGAATTGTTTGCAAGATTAGATTTACCGCACACGATTGTATCAGACAACGGGACGCAATCCTCATCAAGGGAACTCGCAAATTTTTGCAAAATGCTACAGTGACTAATTTGACATCCGCGCCCTACAATCTAAGATTTAACTTCTTGGTAGAACGATTTATAAACATTTTTAATAAGTCAAAAAGAAAGACGAAAGGAATAGAAACAAGAAATGATGAGCTACAGAATTTCTTATCTGTCGACCGTATCACACCAAACGCAAAATTTAATGCAGGAATGTCTTCTGCAGAGTTAATATTTGCAAGGAAGATCAAATCAGTTTTCGATAAACTGAAGCTAAATAAAGAAAAAAAAATTATGATTGAAAGAACTAAGTGCGACGGCAAACGCTTCTACTCTGGTGACAGAGTTTATTTTAAAAATTACAAAGTAATTATGTAAGAAAGAACCATGAAAGTAACATACGACAGGTTCGATGTCCCCAGAGGTACAACAAAGATGCTTAGGAAAGCAAAAAAGGAGAGCTACGGGAACGATCGATCCAAAAAGAAGAAAATATCTCGTCCAGGGGACGAAACATTTCAGCGGGGGAGGCGTTGTAGAGCCGCTAACACCCCTCTGGCGCTCTCACGAATGGAATTGTCTGTGGACCGAGGTAGCTAAAAAATAAAGAATAATAGTGGTCTTGGATTTTTGGAGTGTCATTGACGATTATTATCGGACTATGCTTTCTGTGACTAACGACTTAACCTCTCCTCTCTTCTACTATTTGTTGTTGTGTCTTATCGTGTTTGTTTTATTTGTATTAATATTCCTTAGCACGGATATTGTGCTGTAGATACTCAGCACACATCTTCTGGGTATCGTCATGTCACCTCGGCGAGACAGCAGTTATGTGATCGGCAACGCATTTACATGGTAATATGATTGGCAATACAATTTTCCGCCTTAGGACAAGCTTAATATTTAGTCATCACGTATGCGGGGCTGGGTGAATTATGACGAGTGGAGGGGGTGACAGGGTAAATACCGCTTTTATATAATAAGTAAAACGTACGGTGACTGATTTTAGACATATATATATATATATATATAAACGTAAACTTGTCGTTATACACGTTTCGAAAAACCCTCCGAGTACATACGCGGAAGGAAAAATGGTAATAAAAAAAGAACGAGCTAAGCCCTTGAACATCAGTCAAAGTACGTAGCCCCCCCCCCCCCCACAAAAAAAACCAAGACGAGTAACTTAAAACAACAAGCGCTCAATACGCAAGTAGAGCAAACAAAGTAAATAACTAACCTATTTGAATCTTCCGGGAAAGTTGGCCTCTCTTTATATATATAAATATATAAAGGGAGAGAGAGAGAGAGAGAGAGAGAGAGAGAGAGAGAGAGAGAGAGAGAGAAGGGTTTGGAGGGGTCTAATGGAAATGAATATGGACAAACACAAGCAAAGAAAGAGAGAATATAATGAGAGAGAGAGGAGAGAATGAAAACGCACTGAGATATAGATTGAAAATAAGGAACAAAGAAATAGACCGAGAGAGCGACCGATATAGAGAAAAAAAAGCAAATAGAGAAAGAGAGAGGGAGAGAGATGGTGAGGTAAACACATGAAAAGATATAGAAAATAGAGAAGCAATAAAAGAGAAAGAATGTGAGAACAAGAGGGAGAGAGGAGAGAGAGAAAACGCACATGGACGGCTATAGAGAAAAAGAAACAAAGAAATAAACAGAGAGAGAGAGAGAGAGAGAATATGGTGGAACGCATGGACGCGGATATAGAGAAAAGAAGAAAAAGAGAATAAGGAGAATAAGAGAGAGTGAGAGAGAGAGAGAGAGGTGAGAAAAACGTACGGAGACGGATATTGAGAGAGAGAGAGAGAGAGAGAGAGAGAGAGAGAGAGAGAGAGAATAAGGGGATGCATGAACGCGGATATAGAAGAAAAGAATCAAATAAAAAATAAAAATGATGAGAGCGAGAGAGAAAGGAGGGTGGGAAAAAAGCACTGAGTCAGGTATAGAAAAGAGAGAGTGATACGAACATAGACAGAGGTAGATAAATATTAGGAAATAAAAAGAGAAAAATTAGACCAGTGTTTCCCAACCTTTTTTGGCCATGCCCCACCTAATCACCTCTAAAATCCTGATGTCCCCCCTCCCATATGTTGATATATAATTCTTATGTAAAAAGTGAACTCCGTTTTAGATGATGCTTAAAACAGCAATACTTTGATTTAAGCTTTTATTTTAAACTTAAAATTTAAAGTTTGTTTAAGGCTCAAACTGCCTTAAAGCTTTAAGGTGGCTTAAACGAACTTAAAAACAACATGGCGTCCGCGTAAAAAAAATAAATAAAATACAATTTAAGTTCTGAGCAAGAAATTACCAAAAAATAAAGTATTTGGGATTGTCCTATTATTTTTATGTTTATATGAAACAATCAAATAAAAGTTTCAAGGTATGTAATAGAGAATTGAAATATTTAAAATTATAAAAATAAACTAATTTCAAAGGAAGCTTTTTTCTGTAATTCTTTGATCAGTACTTTTAATTAAATTCTACATTAGACAGTAAAGACATCAAATGCAAAATATCATTCAGCTCATTTCAGATAAGTACAATAAAGTTAGTGAGACCCTTGTGCTTTATGCCTGCTGCAAAGAGATTTTATATTAGAAACTAATTTAGTCAGCTTTAGTCTCAGATCTCCTTGTTTAGTAATATCCAGTCGATTTCTTTTTTTCAAAAGCATATCAGTTACAGCACTAAAGCCACATTCAGTTAAATATGAAGATGGAAATGGTAACAACACTTTCCTTGCAAAGCTTGTTGAATTGGGGAACTTTGTTTGTGACTCATCACAAAGCCATGCCATAACTCCTTTTATGTTGAATATTATAAGCGAAAATCGACTATAATATTATAATACAGCCACTTGGAAATCTAGAATATAGAAAAATACTTTTAATTAAAGTAATAATTGTACTTTTATTTCAGAAAAGTATTTTGTAACGCCATGAACACAGAATATACGAAGGATTTGGAAACTTTGCAAAATGAAGTTCTAAAATTATTTTAAAAAGGAAGTTATTTACCAGGTGGCAGTGCAATTGATGGTAATTTAAAAATCCAAGACAGATGTTGAATAAAATATTTGTAACATTGCTAAATTTTTATTTATTGGAATGTTAGGGCTAATAGATCACAAGAACAAAGACTTTTATTAGCAAAACACCTAACAACTGAATTACCTCCTAAAAAATCAAATTGCCCCACGTTGGGAATCACCGAATTAGACGGACTGAGAAAGAGCAGAAAGAAGCTTGAGATCTTCATAGAAAGAAAAAAACCCAGAGAAACAGAAAATGATGAAAGAGATGTTGACGTGAAAGAAATGGAAAAGCGAGACAGTCATCGAGTGGAATGAAAACTTTAGAGAAAGATCGAGAAGCACACACACAGGATGGCAGACGATATTTAAAATGCATACGGAAATGACCGAAAATTCCCGACAATGCTGTACAAAAAGAGAAGGCGTCTTGTTGTCTGAAACAAGACAAGCGCCAATGTTTTGTCGTATTCGCCACAGATAACCCCACCTTACCAGATGTAGCGCCCACCCAACTTAAACGCATCATGTAGTCCTTTATCTACTAATTCTCGTTAACATTTTTTTTTCTCATCCAGAAACTCTTGACACTAAGTTAGTTGCTAAGCGTTTTTTTGGCGACAAATACCGCCAGCTAACCCAAAACTCTCGACAGAGGAAGTACGAGAAAAAGTCGAAAGGTGAGTGGTAAGATAACGGGGCGGGGTAAAAGAGGAAATATGAAGAGGAAGAGAAAAACAGAGAAAAGTGGAAGTGAGAAGAAGCAAGCGAAGAAAACAAAGAGCATTAGTGAAGGACTAATAGAAGGAAGGAGGTGATAGAGAAGGGAAGGTAAGGGAGAAGATGAGGAAACAGAAATAGTGAGAGAGGAAGCGAAAGATGATGACGATGAATAAAAAAGAAATAGAAGAGAGAGAAAGAGAGGGAAAGAGAGAGAGAGTTGAGAAAAAGAGGCAGAAATACTGCAAACAGAAGGGCGGGAAAGCGATGAAAATAAGAATGACTGAAAAGAGAAATGAGAGAGAGGACGAGGAAGACAGAGGGAAATAATGAATGAGAAAGAGCAGAAAGCTGACGACGAAGAAGAGACAGAAAGGCAGATGGCCGTCAGGAAGCGCAAGAGAGATTGTAAGGCGAAGGAGACGGAGGAAAATAAGAAAGAAATGATGGAGAACAAGATCAAGGAAGAGGATGTAAAAGTGAAAGAAGGACGCCTGAGATTTGTTATTCGGTGGTCAGCGTTAGAGTCCAGCGAGATTCAAGGATTCGAATGCCGGTTTCAGAGAACATGTTTATTGAGCACTGCCTACAATAGGCTATGATACATTCATTCAATCTAATCTAAACTCATTTATAAATGGAACTTTCTCTATGTGTTTGTGTGTGTCTATGTGTCCGTTACCTTCAGACTCCGAAACGGCTGAACCGTTTTCTTGAAAATTTATACAGTGGTACTATAAGCGTCTGCGAGTGTTCTTAGCTAGGTTTTGTGTCGAGGTACCCCCGAGAAATATCGAAAATCGATAATCGAAAACATCGGGTTATAGAAGGAGTGGTCCGATTTGAATCAAATTTGATACACTCGTAGACAAAGACATAACAAACATAAGTTTCAATGTTGCAGTTCTTACAATAGTGCAGAAAATCGATAATATATATATATATATATATATATATATATATATATATATATATATATATATATATAAAAGGCAAGATGTTTTTTTGTGTGTCTGCTTATCTGCCTTTTTAGTTTTTGCTTCGGGTTTGGCTCTAAGTAGGTATAATTGTAGTTCTTAGTCTCAGTCATGATACCATTTACTCAGAAGACTAATTTAGCTTTCAAAATTCAGTTTACGACGAAAAAAGCTTATTTGATATTGATACCAGGAAATCAAAATTTGACTTACATCCATTCATTTTTCTTTCAGTCTATGATTTCGCTTTAACTGGAAACAACGATTGCTTTTTAGTCTTTCGTGCCAACGTCCAAAGAGTCTGAGCTCTAGCACCATGGATTAATTTTAAAGCTTTCATTACACCCGAGCAACGCCGGGCTATACTGCTAGTTATTAGATAAATCAGAAACAATATCTGGTGCTACTTAGACACGAGATCTACCTACCGCGTCTGTTCTGTCAGAAGAACGTATTACTAAAGTATATGATCTCCGAGTTGAACAAATTTTCTACATTAAAATATACATTCAAAATAGATAAACTGAATACTGCTACCATATCTGGTCGGGTGCCCCTGCTATTCACCTAGGGGTCCTTGACAAAATCCAACGGAGAATCTGTAATATGATCGATCCCGATCTTGCAGCCAAGATATAGTCACACTTTCACCGGCGCAATATGGCTTCTCTGTGTCTCTTCTACAAGTATTTTCACGGCTTTTGTTACAATGAACTTAGCTTTCTGGTTTCCCCCTATGCATGAATTTGCTCTAGCCACAAGATTAGCAACTAGGTCCCACCCTTTTACTGTGAAACCAATAAAATGTAAACACAAATTCTACTCCAGTAGCTTCTTTTCTCGCACTTCTCGCCTGTGGAATTCCCTTCCGTTTACTTGCTTTCATGACAGCTACAATTTCCAAACGTTTAAGTGTAAAGTCAATAGTTATTTCCTATTTTGCTAACTTGCATCCTCTCTTTCATGCTCCTTTCTCCGTCTACTCTACTCTCAGTATCTTAACCCTTATCTTAGCCACTTCCTGACACGCCCTGTAACCTGTCACTCTTTCTCATAATTTTCCTTCTATGTAACCACCTGCGCACCAGTGGCAATAGACTGCGTTGATTTGGGGCGATATATATATATGTCATCCGCAGACAGATCTGTTTCGCTGTATCCCAGCTCATCAGTACGGCTTAGACTTCGATCGTTTCCTAACCCAGGATTGATATATATATAATTATATATATATAATTGTAAGTTCTATGCTTGTCTTGCGCTCCTCATTTGTCGGACTCACTTCCGGTTCCTTGCTATACTCTGAATTGTGATCTCCATGTTTTTATGACACTTTTTCCTCAAATTAATTTTCTCAGTTTAAACCATGCGTCTTAGTGATTATTATCGCCTTGCTTGCGCTAAAATGCTAAAATGATTAAAAATAATAAAATTTGGATAGTTCGGACTGTTGAAACGCCTTGCGCACCAGTGGCAATAGACTGCCTTGCTTGGGACGATATGATTAAAAAATATACGAAAAAAGATGAAAAAGAGAATTTGTTTTCATTTAAGATACTACAATAATATACTAAAGAACTGATGCCATATAATAAAAAAAAATCTAAAAGAAATTATTTTTTAACTAATTTATTAGTCTGCTATTCGTTCATGCTTAGAATATTGCTGCCACATATGGTTCGGTGCTTCTTCTATTTATCTTGAGCTCCTTGATAAGATCCAAAGATAAATCAGCAATATTCAGTCAGTTAAGTGCCATACGTGATACCCGCTTGGGTGATCATGTCTCGAGAGAGACATGACTGACTGGGAAGAAGATTAACTCGCAGTAGGTTGCCATTGCTTTCTGCGGTAGACTGGTTGCCGACCAAGGCTATAGAACCCAATCTGTCCTGTTATTTAACCCATAACCGGAAGGAAGTGGCGGATTAGTACTTTTCCCAAGGATATTTGCGCGTAAGTGAATACAAAGAATTCAACTGGAATTTGAACTCGGCTCCCCGATTTCTCGTTCCGAGTCGATATCCACTGCACCACAACGCACATCCCAGCAATATTACTGGTCCTAATTTGACGGCTTGGCTTCAGTCACTTTCCCACCAGCGAAAGGTTGCTCTTCTGTTTCTTTTGTTATAAACAAGCGTATGGTTGCAAGAAGACTTATAAAAAGGGAAGATTTAAATTTATCTCGTTTATTAAATTAATACAGACGAGTAGTTTACGAATTTGGTTGTCTTTAATTCTTAGCCGGTTGGCGTCTAGATGTGCATGAATTTGTTTAGGCTGGCCGTCTGTAATTGTATGTAATGTTCACAAAGATATGTGTGGGTTTTCAAAGGCGGTTGTTCTTAGTGAGAAGGGGACGGAAGGTTGAGAGAGGAGGAACGTGAACAAATATGTGCCGCTCGAAGAGTGGAGTAGGTAATTGATAGCTTTGTGATGTTCTCTCTTTCCTTCTGTAGTAGTAATCATGACGTTGAAGGGTTGTTCTTTCTTTCTTTCCGACAATGACTGAGGAAGAGGGGTAAGGACTTGACGTAATGGTGGGTGAAAAGGTAAGACAGGGATGTTGCTCACCAGCCAGCCGGTTGGTTAAGCCCACAGTGAGTCGTAGTGGCCTGTAAGCACAATTTAATTTCCCAAGAGATTTTTATAGCGAAATTAAGTTTCACGTAGGATTGTTAGATTTCTCAGATTTTATCCTTGGGAATGTTTTCGGGTGTTCTCATTCGCTGATTAATACTTTCACATATATGTGTCTGGAAAGAACAAAAATTGTTGCGTTAGTTTCCGATCCAGCTGTGCGGACGTAGGCAAGAACATAACACTTCCATTTACGGACCAATCAAATAACAGTATTTAGCAAGTGAAACTCGAGACCTGTTTTAATGGATTTCTGAAATAGAATGTAGAAATCCAAGTAGGAGTGAAAATTGTATGTGTGCTAAGCAGATTTTGTTTGTTTTCAGTAAGTGACTGTAAATTAGAAGGGATATGACATTCAGTTTCATAACAGTCAGTCAGTTAATTGTGATACATGATTCACGCTTGGGCGATCATGTCTCGAAAGAGACATGACTGACTCGGCAGAACGTTATTCCGCAGTAGGTTGCCATTACTTTCTGCGGGATACTGGTTGCCAGCCAAAGCTATATAACCCAATTTGTTCTGTCATTTAACCCATAACTGGAAGGAAGAGACGGATTAATACCTTTCTCAAGGGTATTTTCGCGTAAGTGAGAGCAAGGATTTCAACTGGAATTTGAACTCAGCTTTCCGATTCCTCGTTTCGAGCCGATAACCACTGTACCACAAAGCACATCCCTTAAAGCAGATCATCTTTTGAAAGTGAATCATGCACGTTGGTCCCATATAACGTAATACACAATATATTCAAGTCCAACTACAGCGTTCTTCTCGCATTCACAGACATTATTTCTTCATCATTTCAGAAAATTTATGCTCTTTGCTCGGGAGAATTGCAAAAGGATTTGTCTAACGATATCTTTCCATGATATACTGTACAGTCGACTTGGGTATTGAAAACAGCTGAGCTATTGCCTCCAAACTAAATCTTGAATTGCAAGCGTTCACAATCCGGACGGAACATTTTTGTTTCGCCATGTTGTTATTGTTGACACCCGGATCGAAAAAGACACCGCGCCTATTTCTTCCGGTCAAATTAAATTCTTTTAAACATTTACAACTGGCATATACAACATGATAGACTACCTTGTCATTTCATAATATAAATATGACACATTTTATGAATTTCATAAATAATTAAATGAATTTTTTGACGTACGGATAATTTTCTACTTTGCAAAGCTTTAATATTATGTTTATAACTTTACTGTATTAAATAAAAGGTTTCTGAAATTGATTGTGAATATTTTTTCGATTCCTCAAATCAATAATCAGTTGTATTAGAAAGTGCACAATCCATGTTTGAAGGAAGATCAAGATTTAGCATGCAGAGTATTTAGTTATTTAAGTATGGAAGATCATCGTTTCGATCTTTTCGATTTCGTAAGGAAATTTCTTTTGCAAAACAAGTTGCAATCAGGCAACTCACACACACACAGACACACACAGACACACACACACATATATATATATATTTTTTTTTTTTTAAGCGAGTTATTTCGCTACCCAGGTTTCTACCATGAGTAGTGACTTCAGGTGATTTTTAATAACTGATTTTACCTTTTACCATTTTTCTTTTTAAGAACGCTCTTGTAACAGTTTTGTATTTGAACGTTCACGTGGCAGGGAATTTATGAATGCACATTGTTTAAATTCAAACGAATTATGAAGTTTTCATCTATGTTTGTATGAACCTAATAGGTAGTTCTTAGTGTGGATACATTTAATCATAATTTCTGTTCTTTCGTTAATTAAATACTTATACAGTTTACAGAGAACACGAGCCAGTTCAGGAGCACACTTCTTAATGACAGTTACAGGGATATCATCGGCCTCACAGGCCTTGAGAGGAATCTAGGTTAGAGATGATCGCAGAAGCCATGGAAAGAAGTTATGTACATATCACTCAACAGTTATTTGTAAGTGGGAAGTTAGGTAAAAATATTCCGAATGAGTCAAGACGGAATTTACGGGCAAAGCATTCGGCTTTATCAACAGATGATGGTATACAGGGTGTTTCAAAAACTGTATGCACACATTTACAGTGTATAGCTCAAATTGACATGTCCTTTTCTCAGATTTATCCGTTCGTATCACTAATGTCATACAGGCTTAGCTTTGAACAAAGTTCATTCTGAACAGCTACTGGAAGTTCAGAAATTGCAGCTGAAGTTCAAAGATGGTATCAAAGAAAGTTTCACTCGGATCCACCCATGTGGTTGACAATTAAATTAGAAATAAGTTTGAAGCTTACACTACTGAAGACGTTCCAGAAGACCACGAATATCAATAAAACCTATGAAGCAAGAAAAGATGATGGAAAGTTTTTACATAAGTCTAAGAAATCTAGCGAAATGTTGATTGTTGCTTGTGATTCCATTGCGTCGCATTGTCTGGATCATAACAATTTGAAAACATGCAATAAAATCTTAAAACATTTATAATAAATACTCTCTTCTCATGAATTATCTAAATTAGATACAGTGACCAGAGTTGCTTGAATTATTATTTTTTTATCATTTCACTCCGGGCAAGGCGTAAAAGCCACTGATGTACGGGGGGCTACATAACTGAAAGAAAATTAATTAGAGGAGGGAAAAGAGAATTACAAACCAATTAGGAAGAAGCAATAGAAAGATGAAAATGGAGGTGTGATGACAGTTGCAAGGGGGGAGAGAAAGGGAAGGATATACGGGGTCGTGGAAGGGCTAGAATCAAGTGGTTAGTAGATGAGTATTGACATTGCATTTAAATTTCTGGAGGTTGTAGCCGTCAGGAAAGCAAGAATATGTGAGCGAGTTCCACAGGCGGGAAGTGCGAGAGAAGAAGCTGCGGGAGTAGAATTGTCGTCTGCATTTGGCTAACCTGACTGTGAATGGGTGGGACCCAGTTGCCATTCTGGTTGCACGAGTAAACACCTGTTGAGGAGGCACCAGTGACTTAAGTTCATCTGAGCAGAAGCCATTAAAGCACTTATAGAACAGACAAAGGGAGGCCACATCTCGTCGGTGGGGAAGTGGCTGTATTCGAGCCGCCAAGTCAGCACCTATCACGTTACTAACCCTCCTTTGGAGCCTGTCGAGAACACTGAGGTGAGCGGCAGGGGCGCCTGACCATAAATGGCAGCAGTACTCCATGCAGGGTCGAATGGTAGACTTGTATATATGCAGGATGGATTCAGGCGGAAAGAACGTCCTGGATCGACACAGTGACCCAACCTTCTTAGCAGTGGATTTAGCTATGGATTCGATGTAGCGGTTCCATTTGAGATCAGAAGAGAGAGTAAGGCGAGGAGGCGCAGTGTATTGCACTCAGGGAGAATCGCTTGGTCCATGCTTATGGGAGGCAGGAGAGGTTGCCTGTGATGGTTGACAGACAACAGCTTGGTCTTGGACGCATTGAAGTTGACAAGCCACTTCTTGCCCCAATTCACCACAGAGTGTAGATCCCGTTCAAGGTCAGCAGCGATATTGCGTCTGTCCGCCATGCCAAGTTTCTAACTGGAGCGGGAGTATATTGTCGTGTCATCTGCGTAGATGCCTACTTGGGACTTGATCTCATCTGGGAGGTCATTGATGAAAATAAGGAAGGGCGTCGGGCCCAGGATAGAGCCCTGGGATACACCGGCATTCGTGCTGTAGGATGAAGAGGCATGCCCATTCAAAACGACCTTCATTTTGCGGTTGTTTAAAAAAGACTGGATTAGGTCAAACAGGCGTCCGGTAATGCTGTAACCCCGTAGCTTGAAAAGGAGGCCAGAGTGCCAAACCCTGTCAAAAGCCTTGGAGATGCCCAGAGCAACTGCACGAGCCTCGCCTGACTCATCGGGAAAAGGTATTCATCCGTCTCTTCCCTCCAGTTATGGGTTGGATAACAGGACAGATTGGGTTCCATAGCCTTGGCTGGCAACCAGTCTACCGCAGAAAGCAATGGCAACCTACTGCGGGATAATCTTCTGCCCAGTCAGTCATGTCTCTTTTGAGACAGGATCGCCCAAACGTGTTTCACGTATGGCACTTAACTAAGACTATATGAAGAACTGATGAAAAAAATGCACTCCGAACCGAATAAAAATAGTTTAATCACAAGTTTTTTTAAAATCAGGTAAAAAATAAAAAAGTGTTTTCTTTCTTTTTTGTTTTTAAAATAGCTGAGATTATGAGATGCATAGAAATCTAAGAGAATTACTTTAGTAGGCTATAATGTATACATCTTACCAGATGTAAGAAATCTAGACTCTAGCCGAATAAAATGACATTTTCCCGTAAGCATCGGAAAAAAACCCACATCTCCTAACATATAACTAACCTATATTTTCAGATTTCAAAGTCGACCTTCATTCTGATTAATTAAATTAAACACACATAGAAAATTTAAATTTTTCTGTCTTCCCCTCGATGTTAACCATTTAAATAGCAAACGTATTGTTTTTTTAAATTCAAATGTAAATCATTTTCACCGTAGTTATTAAACATTGCCTGATGACGAAATAAATCTCAAAACATAGAAATTTCTGTGTCACAATGTAAAATTAAATTAAATTAAAGCATATGATACGATGTGGTGCAGTGAGTATCAGCTCGGAATGAGAAAACAGAGCCGAGTTCGAATTCCAGTTGAATTCGTTGCATTCATTTACGCGCAAATACCATTGGAAAAAGCATTAATCCATCTCTTCCCTTCAGTTATGGATCAAATAACAGGGCAGATTGGGT
This sequence comes from Ascarosepion bandense, assembly GCA_037127315.1. Lineage (NCBI taxonomy): Eukaryota > Metazoa > Mollusca > Cephalopoda > Sepiida > Sepiidae > Ascarosepion > Ascarosepion bandense. Next base: position 46,255 of record JBBBDQ010028800.1, read on the forward strand.
TCTATAGCCATTGTTTGCAACTAGTCTACCGCAGAAAGTAATGGCAACTTACTGCGCAGCCAGTGATTCCTCATTTGAGACATGATCGCCCAAGCGTGTATCACATATGGCACTTAACTGACTGATATAAGTGAAGTACTAAATTGACAATTGAAAATTTATATATATATATATATATATATATATATATATATATATAATACACCCAATAATATGCTCATACATTCATATATACACATATAAATGTACATATAGACCAACACATGAATACACAAATATACATATTTATAGATAAATAAATCGGTCAATAAATAATGATCTACGTAAGGAAAGCTTAAACTTTTAGTAAAAGCGGCGTTAAAATTAGGGCTTTGAGAATCAGGAGGCATTAACTAGTCAACAGGAAAATTGTTAAATATTATGTTTGGGGAAGTAATTCGGGATTAAAAACTAAAATTTAGAATCTATGCTCAGTTGCTACTCAAATGAGGGGACCAAAAAAGATATGGGATAAAAGAGTTTGATCTATGGTTGTTGTAATTAATACTTCAGTACTCTGAAGAGAGAAAGAAAGCTTCTATCGAAAAGGAATTAGTTTTGGATTACATTTAGATGGGCTTATATTAGAATTTAAATTTAAAAATTCGAATTTACAACGGCATTTGCTTACGAATTCCTTACGTAAACGTAAGCAGATTTTGTTTAAGATACTTTATTATTTTAATTTTTTCAGCATAAAATTGAAGATATATTTCATCTATAAAGGGACAGTATGAATAAAGACAAACAAAATCATCATAGCCAATGAGTTTCGTTCTCTGGTGGACTTTATGAAGGCAAATGTAAGGATTTCATTTTGCAACAGGTATTTATGAAAAGAATTCAGCATCAAATTTTTTTATAAATACATGTTGCAAAATAATGTCCTTACATTTGCGTTGACAACGTCTTTAGAGTACGAAACGCCTCGGATAAGCCACATTTTTTTTTGTCTTCGTATATATATATATATGATTTTGTAACCTCCCCACATATTCAGCCTTAACCCCGACAGCATTAAAAGCATCACTCTTTCTTTTTCTCTTAACCTGTGAGAGTTATTCTCTCTCCCCTAATCTCTGATGACCTTACGAAATCAACAGTTAAGCTAATACATGTAAAGTTAAATAACGGACCATGGTAACAAGTTCGGCTGATGGCTAATAATAGCACATCACACGGGTGGGTTCACATGACCTAATACGAAAAATTGAACGGAGGACATTAATTCCATACCGCATATGAACATTTATTCGATTGACTAAAAAGTCATAAACAAAAAAGCAACAGTAAATCACCAATTGTGTTAATCAGCGAATATAGAGGAAATGAACATCATAAATTTAACAAGTCAAAGCTTGTAGCGAAATGACACTCCCATGCACGTGACAAAGAAAGTAAAGAACTGAAGAAAAAGGAAATGAGAAATGTAAAATATAAGAGAGAGAGAGAGAGAGAGAGAGGGAGGAGGAAGAAAAGGCGCATATTTGTGATTTCGGGCAACGGATCAAAGTTAAGTGTTTGCGATTATCATGTTGCTTACATCGCACACACCTTTTCATACAGACATGTTTTCTTGTATTATTTTTGCTCTCAATTAAATCTTGTTGAATTTTAATACCTGTGTTTGTTGTGCGTCTTTATTGGTTATTTTCCTCATCCGTCTATCTGACGTTGCGAAAGAAACTATCCACTACCAGAGTGGAAAATCTTGCCCATACCTTTTATCAACAAGCTAACAATTCTTTTTTTAACTTTACGTTTTAAATTTTATGTTGCGGCAATTTGGTCATATTCCGTGTATTTAGGCAGAAAAATGTTCTTTAAAGCAAATATTATTAAAAACAACAGATATCTTGTGTCGATTAATCTTAATGATTGACTTTTCCAAATTATGAATAATTCTTCTCATACAGGCAGATAATTACGTCAGAAATTGGCCGAAGTTAATTTCGTAAGAAAAGTACAAAAAATATAGTCCAAGCTTTAGATGTTCTTAAGTGGAGTTTTGTAGAACTCGTGAGTCTCGTTACGAAGGCAAAGAGTTGTGACGTAAGGTGTGATGCATGTGTGCTTTTATATATATATATATATATATATATATATTTGAGGAAGCAGGCACTTAAAAATATGAATTAAAAAAAATTATAACGTAAGACCACCATCCTCAGATGTATATAAAAATATACGTCAAAACCTGCTTTTTATTGTTGATAGTCTAATTATGAAAGATTGTGGCGAGTCCCTTGGAACACAATTGCAAAAAATGATAAATGAATCTTGCCATTCAATATTCTTAGCCGTTTGTTTGAGGAGGAAGACTATAAATGTAAAAAATGAACGCCATCTTGATAATTTTTCCGACGGAGGTTTTACCTTAATTTTCTTTAGTCGCCTGCGAGTGTATTTTGGAAACCAAACGTAAATCAAATCTGAATGAATTAGGTCCCGTTATTACGGATGTAAATAATTTGAAAAGTAAATATTAATTTCTATAAAGAATTTACACTTACCTGGTAAGTCATCGTCACCGCGAGGCGTTTCTGGGCACACTTCATCGGAAGTATCCAAAAACTCTGAAAGATAAGTAAGCACCTTAAAACGACTGTTATGCACACAAGAATATATACAATCAACAAAGTGGTATAAACAAAGACATTAACCCTCTAGGGCCATTCGTATCATATTTGATACAGTATGAAAACAAGCCTTGAAAGAAATATTTTCCTGAAAAATTTTTTAAGAGAAATATTTTATAAATTTCAAATGAAAGCAGTACTGACTGCTCAGTCAATGAATACCAAATGTTTCCTTATAGGGAAATACCAAATGTTTCCTTATAGGGAAATACTGTATCAAATATGATACGAATGGCCCTAGAGGGTTAACAAGATCTGCGGCAGTCCTCATACTAAGTTTTCGCCCAACATTGCAAATTACTACAAAACAAAAACATTAAAGGGTGCAAAATCAAGTGGCCAAATATTTTATCCAACCCTTCCAGATTAATCACATACTGCATATGTATTCGATTGACTAAATCGTCATAAACCAAAAAGCAACAGTAAATCACCAAACTCTAAAACTCGAGTTATGTTCTAAGGTCGATTCCAACTCTATACTTCTAACGTCTCCACCTAAACTTTGAAATTTTATTTTTTATTTTATTCTGTCTTAATAGAAGCAGCGAGCCTATCTTCTAATTCACACTCCTCCCCGGTGTTTTGAGTTGGAGTAGAGGTTTATTACTTGTTTCCTGTTTAGGATGCGGTTTCTGGTTCTTTCTAAAGTCTTTCCTCTTTCACTTCTAGTCGCCCCCTTGCATCTAGTCGCCCCCTTGCATCTAGTAGCCCCCTTGCATTATTGCCTTGCTTAGGGCGAATTGATTAAAAAAATTCCTGTTTACAAGAGATTCAAAATATTGCATGGAGCCGCTCATTTATTCAGTAGAGTTTTTATTTATGTTAAGAAAATATAAAATACTGTAGATATTAAATATAAATATAAATTATTCCCACAAATAGCTGAAAGGAAAATGTAGAAAACGCACATACGCAAAATCGGATCAGAATCGCCGAAAACAAATTTTGAGGATCCAAAATGAACAAAGATCTGTGTCATAATTCTTGCGCAAAAAAAAAAAAAAAAAAAAAAAAAAAAAAAAGTTTGTGTTCGGATCCAATCACGTGATTGAGTTGGTTACTCATTCAAGTCTTTGATAGCAAGTCAGAACAGAAAAACTAAAGAGAGCAGACAACATAGAACAACCAGTTACAATTAGAAGAATATTCTTCGGCAGCCAATCCGATACAATGTCCAGGCAATCCGTATTCGCGCTTTCTCACTTTCTCTCTAGTGCTGATTTTTTTTATCTCCCCTTTCTCTTTACCTGCTCACCGTCAACAAAAAGAAAGAATGGAACAATGACGTTATTACTACTGGTTGATACGCATAGCGAAACATAAACTTATCTTTTTCTGCACAAATCACATTTCGTTAGAACAAACGAACACTGAATTCTTTAAACTCATTACTACTCTTTCTCTTAGAACATTTTCATAGTTTAATAATTTCATGCATACAAATATAATCGAGGTATCTGCAAGTATCACTTAACATCAGAATATGTGTAAACACAGCGTATATATTTACTAATTTGCCTTGACCCAGATCTCGGATAAGAAAACGGATTGTAGTCATTAATAAATAGACCAGACACTAAATAAAAACAAGATGTCTTCGCATGATCGCCATAAAAACATATATCTCTTATATGATATAGAATATAAAAAACAAATGAACCTAATCATCTTGAAATTGAAGCAATGTGGCACCTCAAAACTACTGTCATACCGATAATAATTAAAGCACTGGTAAGATAAAAAAGGTACAGGCATGATCTACTATTTACAAGAGATTTTTTAAAATTGCCCTCTGTGGAACTACTCATCTACTTAGAAGAGTATTATCAATATAATGGAAATATAAACACTGTAGGTTTTAAGTAGCACTTAACATCAGAACTTGTGCAAGTAGAGTATACATATTTACTAACTTGTCTTATAGTCTCTTACTTCCCTCTTAGAACTGAGGCTCAACTGAAAGATGTTCACATAAACCCCTCTCTGGTATCTAAGATAATCTAAAAAATAACTTGACCCCTATAAGGCGAGTGCAGGTAACGGAATCCCGGTCATTGTCCTGAAGAAATGTGGCGCTAAACTCTCCTCTGTTCTCTCTAAACTATAATTACTGCCTCTCTGCTTCCCATTTTCCTGCCTGCTGAAAGTTGTCTTCTGTGGCTCCTGTATTTAAGAACTCAGTGGAACCCTCGGATCCATCCAATTATCGCCCTAACAGCCTCTTGCCAATTTTCGGTAAAAAGTGTTCGAGGCAATTATCAATGCTGAAATAAGTTTATGATCAGTAAGATGTCGAACTATTCTCAGACAGACAGACAGACAGACAGTATGGCGTCAGCTTTGCCAGGTCTACTACCGATATGCTAACGACCATCAGCGAGTGCATATACCAGGCCCTCAATAAGTCCGGCGAAGCTCGAGCTGTTTCCCTGGATATCTCCTAAGTTTTTGATAGGGTTTGGCACGCCGGCCTTCTGCACAAGCTACAGGGTTATAGTATCACTGGACGCTTGATTAATCTGATCCAATCTTTCCTATCTAACCGCATAATGAAAGTCGTCTTAAACGGGAATGCCTCCACATCCTACCACACAAACGCTGGTGTCCCCCAGGACTCTATCCTAGGCTCGACGTTCTTTCTGATCTTCATAAGTGACCTCCCTGACGTGAACAAATCCCAAATAGATATCTAGACTGATTTACCATTTACTCACTCCCGCCTCAGTAAGAAATCTAGCGAGGCAGATAAAGGTTACCTCGCTGCCCTTCTTGAGAAGGACCTCCACTCTGTGGTAGACGCGGGTAAGAAGTGGCTTGTAAATTTTAATGCTTTTAAAACGAAGCTGCTATCTGTCAACCACCACAGCCATTCCCGTCTATCCCCACATTAGCATTGTTCAAGGAGTCTTCCTGAAAGCAATACACTGCACCTCCTCGGCTTCACCCTCACTTACGACCTCAAGTGGAAGCATTACATTGAATTGATAGCTAAATCGAATGCTACGAAGGTTGGGTCACTGTGTCGTGCTAGGAATGTTTTTCCACCTGAGTACATTTTGCACACGTACAAATCAACCATCCGACCGTGTATTGAATAGTGTTGCCATATCTGATCGGGCGCCCCTACCATTCATGTCATGGTTCTCGACAGTCTCCAAAGGAGAATCTATAACCTGATCGGTCCCGACTTTGCAGCTCGACTTCAGCCACTTTCTCACCTGCGGGATGTGGCTTTTCTCTGTTGATTCTATAAATATTTTCATGGTCTCTGCTCCGATGAGCTTAGTTTACTGATGCCCCCTTCACAAGAATTGACTTGAGCAACCAGACTGGCAATAAAGTCCCACCCTTTACATTTAAATCAACTAAATGCAGCCGCCACTTCTACTCTAACAGCTTCCTTTTTTGCACTTTCCGTCTGTGGTACTCCCTTCCGTATACATGCTTCCTGACAGCTAAAATCTCCAAAAATTTAAGTGCAACGTCAAGTCTCTTCTCTTGTCCACTTGACTCCAGTCCTTCTCTCTTTCTTTCTCCATCACCTCGTGTTCTCCCCCTTTCTCATTTTACCCAGGAAACTGTCTTCACACTGGTCTTCCCATCCTTCTCTTGCCCTTTCTCCGACACCCCTAGTATCTGGTTCGGCTTTCTCTTCGCTCTTCTGCTGTTTAAAATTTCACTTTTCTCTTATGTAGCACTTTGCACACCAGTGGCGATACCGCCTTGCCTGGGGTGAAACGCTTAAAAAAAAGTTTTTCGTTAATGTTTTCTTTTTTTTTTTACACGGTCAACCACAAGTCAATTATACAATTCCAATCGATATTTTTACAGCAAATTCACAATCTCCCGGGTTCGCATCGCTTCTATTTAGGGAGATTCTCTATTCACCTATTATTCAAGACTACGCCCGTAATCATTAAGTTCTTAAGGTAGTTTCGTCAAGTCTAGGGCGAATTTCCTTTATCTTTTGAACTAATTCACCCTAAGCAAGGTGATAATGCCACTAAGACGCAAGGAATGAGTGAAAAAAGAATGAGAAGATTTAAGAAGAAATCAGAAACCCAAACAAGGGATAAACCTCTTCCTCTCCTCAAGTATACCGGAGAGGAGAGTGAACCGGACGATCGGCCACCCTATCTACTTCTATTGAAGAATACGTAAATGAAAATAATAAAATTATACAGCAAATAAAATTTCAGAATTTAGCTGGATATTTTAGAAGTATGGAGTAAAAGTCGATAAGAGACGGAAGCGGAAAACAAATCCTAAGCAGGAAACAACGGGTAAATTTCTACTCCTGTACAAAACATTGTTGGGGGGGAGTTTAAACCGGACGATAGGCGAACAAATCTGATCTTATTTTCTTGGCTATTCTTGATTTCATCTTTATAAGATTGTTTTGACGCAAAAAAGCCCTACAATTCTATGCAAGTAGGATTTCGCATTTCGACTCTTTAACGGAAAGTGAGATTCGGAGGTGTATTGGCATGGACAAAGATGCCTTCCAGAAGCTGAGTAGAGTATTGGGATACAGGAAAATTTCGCTGTAAACAAAGAAGAGAGTACTGGATTGCTATGTGACGTTTGTCCTTTAATATGACAGAAAATGCTGGATAACCTCATCAAAGATGAAGGAAAGACTTGAAGCAACCGAAATGAGGTTTCGACAGAATGATATTAAGGATACCATGAACAGAACACGTGAGCAAAGATGGGGTTTTGGAGAGGACGGAAACGAAAAAAAATACTGATACTTAACATCAGAAAAAGAAAGCTGAAGATTTTGAGACATGCAATGAGAAAGGAGGGCTTGGAGAGTTTGATGCTTACGGGACAAATAGAGGGAAAAGAGACATGAGAAAGACATATTTGAACTTGTGCAAATAGATGGTGGAGGGGAGATTGAGTGGAATAACAGGAGAAAAGGTATTAAGAGCCACAAGGGATAAAGAGATGTAGAAGGCCATGATCGCCTACGTCTTGAATGGACACGGCACATAAAAGAAAAGGTGGAGCGCTTGAACCTCTAACCACAGCGATCGAAATAAGAAGAATCGAAAGCGAAATTATACTTGATTTGAGTTGCTCTGTCAAAAATATTTAAATTACTCCGCCTTACATGTGTCGAGGTACCCCCGATAAATACGGAAACTCGATAATCGAAAAAATCGGGTTATAGAAGGAGTGGTCCGATTTTAATCAAATTTGATACACTTATAGACAAAGACATAAGAAATGATATTCAGAAGTTTCAAGGTTGCAGTTCTTACAATAGTGCAGAAAATTGTTAATATATATATATAAAAGGGAAGATGATTGTGTGTGTCTGTTTATCTGCCTGTATGTCTGTATTTTTTCTGCCCTTTTATTTTAGTTTTTGCTTCGGGTTTGGCTCTAAGTAGGTATAATTGTAGTTGTTAGTCTCAGCCATAATACCATTTACTCAGAGGACTTATTTAGCCTTCAAAATTCAGTTTACGACGAAAAACGTATTCGATATCGATACCAGGAAATCAAAATTTGACTTACATCCATTCATTTTTCTTTCAGTCTACGGTTTCGCTTTAAGTGGAAACAACTATTGCTTTTTAGTTTTTCGTGCCAACGTTCAAAGAGTCTGAGCTCCAGGACCATTGATTAGTTTTAAATCTTTCATTACACCTGAGCAACGCCGGGCTATGCTGCTAGTTCATGATAAATATATATATATATATATATATATATATATATATATATATATATGCAGGTGTGCACGGAAGCGTGGAAGAGAAGGATGGGAAGGTGCGGTAGACACGAGAGGGATAATTCTGAAGGGCGAGCCTTGGTAGCCATGTAACTTTTGTGACCTCAGGCCTGTTTATTTTCTGACATGACTAGTATAGTTTAAAGATTTACTAGTCGTCTTAAATAATGAAATGGTCTGTTGTAAAAAAAAAACGGATATGAAAATGTAGATGAGAGGGAACATGTATAATTGATCTCTTCTCGGCTTTTTAGGTTCTCGTCATTAACCCAGTGTCCTCAGGTTTTAAAACATTAAATTCATTTACAAATCACAAGAATTTTACTTCTAACCTGGCAATATTTGGAAGGTAATTTTATTAATGAATCAATATGTCCTCACTATCTATATATAATAATGGTTTTATATAATGATTTACAACCATTATTTTTACAATTTTTTATGCTGTCCTCAAATGAAGACACTGGGTTAAAATGGGTTAAGCACAGTTTAAAATGAAATGTAAAAAGTTAGCGACACAGATTTAAATCGGTATATCATGTTCAAATTCTGGCTAGAGCCGTGTGTATTCATTAATACCCTTGTGTCGTTACATTCAAATACGCGTGAAAAAGTTTTCGTGTGACGCGTTTCGCCCTTTAGAACTTCATCGAATAAAATTTGTTACTTTGCTGAGACTACACATGCGCATGTGCGTGGGGTGCTGGGAATTAAACAAAAATGGGGGTGTAAAATTTACTTGGTTTCATTTAGAGTCTTTTTCTTTTCATATCGTTTGTTATTAAATAACCCACGCTGTGATAATAGAAGATCTGCCAGGAATAGTGAGATATTTTAACTGGTAGGGTGACAATTTACTGCGGATGACCTTGCGATCGAAACACTCTCTAAACGTTTTCATCTTAGTGAAAAAATTTTCTTTGATCATAGTAGTATTTTTTAGGTAAAAATTGTGGACAGTCTCGTGAAGGTAAACAACTAATATGTTAAATGTATTGTTTTGTCAAGTGTCTCTTTTGTATTCATGTAGTCATTTATTTAGATTTCTTGAGATCTCTCCGATGTAATTTTTGGGACAATTATTACAGGCGATAGAGTTAATTCCTGCTTAAAGTTTTAGGTTGTTGTTTTAATTAGCATTGGCTTTTATTGTTTTGAATACAGCCGTAAGAAATTTTATGTTGAATTTAGATAAGTTCTTTTCAATTGTAGTTGTGACAGAGTTAGTTGGTAGGAAGGGCCATAGAAAGATAACACGGACTCGGATATAAGGTTGAATAGTATATTCTCGGGAAACGTAGTACAAAGGTAAACGTAGGTTGGAGAGTACTTCCTCTCGCAGCGTCTTGACTCACCCATTCACTCACTCTGTGGCTTCTACCCAATGACTCCCACTCCGAGTTGGTAGCCAATTATAAAGGTGTGGACGAGTTCATTTGTAGGTAGGTCTCTACAACACTTACCCGCAAATACCATTGGGAAAAGTATGTATCCATCTTTCTCTCTATCTCCTTGAATAGCAGGACAGACTGAGTTTTATAATCTTGGTTGACAACCAATCTAACACAGAAAGAAACGGCAAGCTAATGCGGGGAAAATATTGTTGTGGGATCTCCCCTTTCCCTATGATAATAGACTCGACTTGAGTATACATATACTCCTGTCATAGAGAGTTATGGTAGAGATCCGTAAGTTACCGTAAGATACCGAAGTTTCACAGAGAATACCGCGTCAGTAGTCATAGTAGCTCCAGAATAGTATTACCAGCACCCGTCAGCTTACGACGTAGACATACTAATTCTAGTGCGGCTTCACTTCAAAGAATTATATATATATATATATATATATATATATATATATATATATATATATATATATACTTCTTATCGTATTACCTGCGTTCAAGTTTGTATCTTTACATTTAATATAACTTATTTTCCATCTCAAATATCTGTTTTGTTGTTCATTATTTTGTGCGGTTCCTCATCCGGAATCCACAACAAGCATTCTACCTCATGAATCGAAATAGACATGATCACCCAAACGTGTAACTGACTGAATCAGGTGGTAACTAATCTCAAAGAAGTTAAAATTTAAAGAGCAAATCAAGAAGGCAATCAGAAATCACTTTATTATCTTTTTCAAGAACGCATGATAATTCAAGGTATTTATTGAGAGTAAGAGCGAAGCCCTAAATCAGTTCAATTAAAATGAAAGAATAAAAATGATATTATGTATGAAAAGCGTTTAATACAATTTGATCCAATGTTTATTTCATGTAGAAGTTTATTTCATGACTGTAAATAAGCCCACGATATTATTATTATTATGTTGTCATTTTTCATCATATTTCTATTTCTGCTATGGTCGCACTACCAACCAAGTCTGCAGGGAGACCTAAAGCAGGTCGTGGTGTGTTGTTATGGCTCCATTTCACACCAGTGTTTGTTTACACATTTTCCATAGTGTTTGCACATTGTCCAATGTAAATATTGCCCCACTCTATCGTGACGATTTTATATTCATTTGAGGCAAGTACAAAACATTTTGAGATTAGATGGTCTATTGCTTCTTGGTATTTATCACAGAACCTGCATTTTGGATCCACATTATTATGTATAATATTTGCCTGGAAGTTCCTAGTGAAAAGACTTTGGTCTTGCGCTGCAAGAATAAAGCCTTCAGTCACAGACTTTAATCCAGATGCACGTAACCATCGATGAGTATTAACTTAATCAACATGGGATTTATTGGCACGTTCTGGATATTGGCCATGCAGAGGTTTGTCTTGCCAGCGTTGTTTCATCTGTTCAAGATATTATTATATAATTTTCTATTATACGTCGTGTCACTTCTCCACATTTTTTCTCTCTTTTTTGTTTAGCTTCAATCAACGTTTGTTCACTTACTATACTTCCTAACGTCTGTTCTGCCATCCATTTACAGAAATTCGATAGATATGGCACTCAGATATTAGATAGCGTTTCTTTATTGCTGTCAATATGTTCCGTGAGTTTTGACTTTTCCAAGCCTTCTTTCTTCATTTTGGATCCTACACATTTCTACTATCTCTTTCTGATTGTAAATACAAATGTTTTGTTTTCAATTTCATTAAAACTTCCTCTTTGCTCGCATGTTTCACCCATGTTATTCTCAATATTCTTTTGTAGAGCTATATTTCTATTTCTTCATAACTCTTCTTTTGCTTCGCAACAATGTATATATATATATATATATATATATATATATATAATTATCAATATCTTTCAGCCTTATATGTCGATTCTCATTTTTTCCCTCATTCCAGACCCAATAAAGCCATTAAGACGCAAAAAGATACCGACTGTGAAAAAATATGCGAAAAAGAAAAAAAACAATATTAAAGAGAGAGAGAGAGAGAGAGAGAGAGAGAGTGAGTGAGAGAGAGAGTGATGAAAGAACAGTAATTAAGACATATGACGATTGATATTGCATTTAACTTTTTAAAGATCAAAGTTGGCTAAAAAACAAAAAGCCGGAAGTTCCAAAAATAAGAAGTCTGTGAGAAAACAACTGGTAGCATAGCACTTACGATTACATATAACAATTTTAAATATTAAAAGATGAGACCTAACTGCCAATCTAGTACTGTGAATAAATTCCTGAAACCAAGGTATTAAAGAGAAATAAGATACTTATATCAAGACACGGAGAAGCTACATTTCGGTGGTGAGAAAGTTAATGATGATAAGTCGGGACCGAAATAATTGTAGATTCTGCTTTGGATTGTACCAAAAGTCTCTAAATACATAGCAGATGCACTAGACCCAATATAATCGCAATATTCATTGCATGGACGAATGTAGACTCATAAACTTGTATGATAGATTCATGCTAATAAAATTGCCTAACAGGACATAGTAAACTTTCTACTTCACGTTAGCAAAAAAACGTTAGCCCGAGAAGGCGCAAAGCTTTACTCTCCTGGATGTTAGCATCAACTATGCTGATAGAAGAGAAAAAAGGTTACTATAAAAAGAGAGCAGTTTCGTTTTGAACGTGTTAAAATAAAGCCATTTCTTGCCCTAGTTAACAACAGATTTTAGGTAAATTTTTAGATCAGTTGCCAATTTGACTTCCTGTGACCGATCAAACTTAATAATAAATCATTTTTTTAATCATCTCACCTCAAGCAAGGCGGCAACGCCACTGATGCGCAGGGGGCTACGTAAGAGTAAGACGATTGGAAAAAAGAAAACCGGAAACCACATCCTAAACAGGAAACAAGGGATGAGCCTCTTAACCAGTTCAATAGACGATGGGGGGGAGTGTGAATCGGGCGATAGTTTAGTCTATCTACTCCAATTGGAAAAGAAAAAAGAGTAAAACGATTGGAAAAGAGAAAACCGGAAACCACATCCTAAACAGGGAACAAAGGATGAGCCTCTTCACCTGTTCAATAAACGTGGGTGGAGTGTGAACCGGGCGATAGTTTCATATGTAAATAGTTGTAATATGTAAATATGAAATCATATGTAAATAGTTGTGACATCAACATATATACCGAGATAAGAACTAATGACAATGTTATTGAGACTTTTTCAATCCTTTGGAATTCTTTGAGACTGAGACGAAAATTCGCCGTTTGCAAAATCTTTGTTTGTGGATTGAAATGAAAAATATCTGACCATCAATACTGATATAAAAAAAAAACTCGTTTAAGTACCTTGAGGATGTCTACTTGTCAGAAATTAAGACCAGAATTTGAAAAAAAAAAAAATCTTTTGCAGTTGATTATAATGCATTATGCATTATTATTTATAAATGGAACTTTATGTGTGTGTGTGTGTGTGTGTGTCCGTTACCTATAGACCCCGAAACGGCTGAACCGATTTTCTTGAAAATTTACACAGTTGTAATATAAGCATCTGCAAGTGTTCTTAGATAGGTTTTGTGTCGAGGTACCCCCGATAAATATCGAAAATCGATAATCGAATAAATCAGGTTATAGAAGGAGTGGTCCGATTTTAATCAAATTTCATACACTCATAGACAAAGACATAAGAAACGATATTCAGAAGTTTCAAGGTTACAGTTCTTACAATAGTGCAGAAAATCTATTATATATATATATATATATATATATATATATATATATATATATATATAAGGCAAGATGTTTGTGTGTGTGTCTGTTTATCTGTCTGTTTATCTGTTTATATGTCTGTATTTTTTTCAGCCCTTTTATTTTACTTTTTGCTTCGGATTTGGCTCTAAGTAGGTATAATTGTAGTT
>JBBBDQ010028802.1:0-205000 GCA_037127315.1 Ascarosepion bandense
ATGGATTAATAATGCAATAATAGCAAATACTGTAGTTAACGCAGCAATGTGTACAACCCAAATCTCCGACACTTTGCAACCCACAGTACGATTCCTGGTTCTATGAACACACGTTCCTTTCAAATTGCACGTGAGAATCTATTAACAGCAATCTAGTGTAGTTAATGGTCGAGCGTCTTTCTACATAACTCCTTGATTTTTAAAGGCTGCATCCCTTCCTTACTTTCCACGAATATGTTTTCTTTATTATTTGTAAATACCCATGTTTCTTCCTTATGTGCTGTTTCCGTTCAGGACATAGGCGTTCATGGACCTCCATTTACCCGTATCCGTTATCGATCTTAACACTTTCCCTCTTGGTATCTCTCCCACACCATGCTCCATTATCCATTTACTTAAGCCTATTAAGTTCATCACGCGTTGCTTTCACCTGTCTCTCCATTCCTCCGTCCATTCCGTCAGTATTAGATAATCCAAGCCCACACTTCTCATTACGTGCCCCAGGAACCCCAGTTGTCTCTTTCTGATACTAAATATATTTCCTTTTCGTTTGCATCCTCTCCAAAACCTTGTCATTGCTCACACGTTCAGTTCATTGTATCCCCAGCATCCTTCTGTATAACCACATTTCTGTTGCTTCAAGTCCTTTCTTCATCTTTGAGGAAATTGTTAAGCATTCGCTGCTACACAGAGAAAAGTTATCACATAACAGTCCAGTACACTTATTATTTGTTTCTAATCAAATCTCCGCGTCTCTTAATATTCTGCTTAGCCTTTTAAATTCATCTTTGGTCATTCATATTTTTTTTTTTTTTTTTTTAATCATATCACCCCAAGCAAGGCAGTAACGCCACTGATGCGCAGGGGGCTACGTAAGGGTAAAAAGAATGGAAAAGAGAAAGCCAGAAACCGCATCCTAAACAGGAAACAAGGGATGAGCCTCTTCACCTGTTCAATAGATGTGGGTGGAGTGTGAACCGGGCGATAGTTTAGTCTATCTACTCCAATTGAAAAAAAACAAAATAATAAAAAAGGAAAAGAGTGAAAAGATTGGAAAAGAGAAAACCGGAAACCGCATCCTAAACAGGAAACAATGGATGAGCCTCTTCACCTGTTCAATAGATGTGGGTGGAGTGTGAACCGGGCGATAGTTTAGTCTATCTACTCCAATTGAAAAAAAAACAAAATAATAAAAAAGGAAAAGAGTGAAAAGATTGGAAAAGAGAAAACCGGAAACCGCATCCTAAACAGGAAACAATGGATGAGCCTCTTCACCTGTTCAATAGATGTGGGTGGAGTGTGAACCGGGCGATAGTTTAGTCTATCTACTCCAATTGAAAAAAAAAAAATAATAAAAAAGGAAAAGAGTGAAAAGATTGGAAAAGAGAAAACCGGAAACCGCATCCTAAATAGGAAACAAGGGATGAGCCTCTTCACCTGTTCAATAGATGTGGGTGGAATGTGAACCGGGCGATAGTTTAGTCTATCTACTCCAATTGAAAAAAAAATAATAAAAAAGGAAAAGAGTGAAAAGATTGGAAAAGAGAAAACCGGAAACCGCATCCTAAACAGGAAACAATGGATGAGCCTCTTCACCTGTTCAATAGATGTGGGTGGAGTGTGAACCGGGCGATAGTTTAGTCTATCTACTCCAATTGAAAAAAAAATAATAAAAAAGGAAAAGAGTGAAAAGATTGGAAAAGAGAAAACCGGAAACCGCATCCTAAACAGGAAACAATGGATGAGCCTCTTCACCTGTTCAATAGATGTGGGTGGAGTGTGAACCGGGCGATAGTTTAGTCTATCTACTCCAATTGAAAAAAAAATAATAAAAAAGGAAAAGAGTGAAAAGATTGGAAAAGAGAAAACCGGAAACCGCATCCTAAACAGGAAACAATGGATGAGCCTCTTCACCTGTTCAATAGATGTGGGTGGAGTGTGAACCGGGCGATAGTTTAGTCTATCTACTCCAATTGAAAAAAAAATAATAAAAAAGGAAAAGAGTGAAAAGATTGGAAAAGAGAAAACCGGAAAGCGCATCCTAAACAGGAAACAATGGATGAGCCTCTTCACCTGTTCAATAGATGTGGGTGGAATGTGAACCGGGCGATAGTTTAGTCTATCTACTCCAATTGAAAAAAAACAAAATAATAAAAAAGGAAAAGAGTGAAAAGATTGGAAAAGAGAAAACCGGAAACCGCATCCTAAACAGGAAACAAGGGATGAGCCTCTTCACCTGTTCAATAGATGTGGGTGGAGTGTGAACCGGGCGATAGTTTAGTCTATCTACTCCAATTGAAAAAAAAAATAAAGGAAAAGAGTGAAAAGATTGGAAAAGAGAAAACCGGAAAGCGCATCCTAAACAGGAAACAAGGGATGAGCCTCTTCACCTGTTCAATAGATGTGGGTGGAGTATGAACCGGGCGATAGTTTAGTCTATCTACTCCAATTGAAAAAAAAAAAATAATAAAAAAGGAAAAGAGTGAAAAGATTGGAAAAGAGAAAACCGGAAACCGCATCCTAAACAGGAAGCAAGGGATGAGCCTTCTTCACCCCTTCAATAGATGTGGGTGGAGTGTGAACCGGGCGATAGTTTAGTCTATCTACTCCAATTGAAAAAAAAAAATAATAAAAAAGGAAAAGAGTGAAAAGATTGGAAAAGAGAAAACTGGAAACCGCATCCTAAACAGGAAACAAGGGATGAGCCTCTTCACCTGTTCAATAGATGTGGGTGGAGTGTGAACCGGGCGATAGTTTAGTCTATCTACTCCAATTGAAAAAAAAATAATAAAAAAGGACAAGAGTGAAAAGATTGGAAAAGAGAAAACTGGAAACCGCATCCTAAACAGGAAACAAAAAGAAAAAAAAAACGTTGTTGACTTGATAAGTTTTAACTTAGTTAAAGTCCAGGCAATGAAATGTCTAAGAAAACAAAATCAATCCTTCAATTAAGCAAGAAAAGTTTTAAAATCAAGCAAAAATTAAGCAAAACGAACAAAAAATAAAATAATGGCTCACCCAGAACAGAATTCAACAATATTCAAGACATTTTAACTCCAAGCCGAGAACAAAGCCACTGACCGTTGTAAAAGATATTTCTAACTTTTTACTCACAGAATGTGGAAATGGGGTGCTAGCCAACCAGCCAGCAGAGAAGAGGAAAGCCTAGCAAACTAAGATAAGATTCCAGGCAATGAAATGTCTAAGAAAACAAAATCAATCCTTCAATTAAGCATGAAAAGTTTTAAAATCAAGCAAAAATTAGGCAAAACGAACAAAAAATAAAATAATGGTTCACCCAGAACAGAATTCAACAATATTCAAGACATTTTAACTCCAAGCCGAGAACAAAGCCACTGACCGTTGTAAAAGATATTTCTAACTTTTTACTCACAGTGAGGAAATTGTTTAGCATTCGCTGCTACACAGAGAAGATTTATCACATAACAGTCCAGTACTCTTATTATTTGTTTCTAATGAAATCTACGTGTCTCACAATATTCTGCTTGGCCTTTGAAATTCATCTTTGGCCATTCATCTTTGAGGAAATTGTTTAGCATTAGCTGCTACACAGAGGAGAGATACCACATAACAGTCCAGTACTCTTATTATTTGTTTCTAATGAAATCTCCGTGTCTTTTAATATTCTGCTTAACCTTTGAAATTCATTTTTGGCTTTGCCAATGCGCCTTTGAATCTCGGTCTAGCACTTTCCATCGTCTGTCAGAACACTTCGCAGGCATTTAAATTTCTGCACCTGCTTGATTTTAGTACCCCTGACCTGTAGTTGTCATTTTGGGCTTCTCTTTTTTGCTGATGTCCATGCATTCAGTTTCTTTTGTAGTTATATTTAGTCCTTTCGTCTCATTTTCTCTTGCTACCTCCCGTGGAAGGTCCTGTATTTTCCTTCTGGCACAAATAGTGGAGTTATTTCTCCCTGTCTATTCCACGGTCTGGAATTCATACTTTCATTTTCTTATACCAGTTTTCATTCAAGATGAGAGAATTTAGTTTACCACGCTATTTAAATTTCAGTTATGATAAGAAGAGACGGAGTGATGCCATACTTTCAAGGAAGTGTGAAAATCAGTATCAACAGATTAGCTTGGCTCACCGATTTTAGATAAAATAACTGTATAGTAATGAAAAACAAAAGATATTGCATTGATTATATAAACATATCAATAATAACATATCAATAATAAGCCTATCAAATTTTCAATATTTTCCCCCGTCGTTCCAACACTCATCTTCACCGGCAAAACATTTATTATTATTTTTTTTAATAAAAATTCATAATAAATGTATGATTATAAAAAATAGTAAAATAAAAATATAAAAATGATTTTAACGAATTAAATTAATTTTACTATTAAATGTTTTCTTGCAGAACTCTTATAATACAGGTAACACTGGTTTAATACAGGTAACACTGGTATAATACAGGTAACACTGGTATAATACTTATAGTATGCCTACTTTTGCGTCCTGCTGTATTCACAGATGTGCAGAGAATCTGATATTCGCTTTAACTTCTGTCGAATTATGGAGGAATTTTGAGAGATAATTGAATAACAGGAAACGTAACTTGACGTATAAACGAACCGATTAATATTTTCAGTTTTTGAAAGTTTTACGTTCCACCTTTTGATTAAAAGTTGATAAAAGAAAATATGACTGATCTGAAGGAGACAAATCACCACATTTGAATTTGTTGTTTTTCATTTTTTCTTTACTTTTTTCAGCGCAGTTTTATCGATTATTACATAAAGTTTCCGATTATCAAAAAGAATCTGTAAAAATTTCAATATTTAAACAATTTTAGGGGCGGGGCGCAGTTTCTCATACAACGTTATAGCAAATCGATCCTCCATTTTGGAACCACTAGCGTTGGGGTCGCTTTGTTTTGGTTTTCTTGGGACGAGTTGTTGCTCTTGTTTTTGTCTTTTTCAAGTTTTCTTCAGTTCTTACGATGGCATCTTCCTCGGAAACTCCAAGAATGGCTTTTCTCAAAAATTTCACAAAGGATTCAGTTGTTGAATATGCGCAAGCAAAAAAGTTAATTGCACAAGATCGATTTACGTGGAAGATTCGGCAATCTCAGGACACAGCGAGTGGTATAACTAACAAAAACATAAGATTGTATGATGAAAAACTGAGCCCCCACCTAAAATTGTTTAAATATGGAAATTTTTCTAATATATTTTTTGTCAATCGGAAAGTTTAGAGTGTAATCGATAAGATTGCACTGAAAAAAGAAAAAAAAATGAAAAACAACAAATTTAAAGATGGTGCGCCTTCAGATCCGCCGAAAATATTTCTTACTTACCAACTTCGCAGTAAAACTTTTCTTTCTTTGTGCAATTCTTCTTTTCACATTTCCCTTGATTTACTACACTACAGTTATTCTTTCCCGGACAGCCTTGGACCCAGTAACTGAAAGAGAAAAGAATACATAGGGTGTCCACTGAAAAACTGAAAGGTTTTGAAAAAGTCATAAATTGATCGTTTTCAATCTTTTTTCTGTTCTTTTTTAATGCAGGTTATAGAGCATCCCTTCAAGATTAAAATGGCTGCGTATGATCTCCAGTAACGATTTAACCATTTTTTTCTATTCTAGTGAAATATCAATTATTTAAACTCAGAGAAAATACCGACAACATTATAATGTGAGATTATCTCCTAGCGATGACTGATCGCCCGGTTTGAAAGAACTGGTCAGTCGGTGATCTCCCGGGAAGAGGTGATAAGAGCACTGTGCGTACTGGCGCAGCATTGGAAGCTGTACGGCAGAGTGTCCTCGAGGAACAATCAGCTTCTACCCTTCGTCGATCTGCTCAACTAAACATCGCCAGAACATCACTTCAGTAGATTCTGAAACTGGATTTTAAAATGTTTGCATTAAAACGGTCCAAACTTGTATAGGGTGGCCACTGAAAAAGTGAAGGATTTAAAAACTCATAATTTGTTCGTTTTCAATCTTTTTTTTTCCTTTTTTTGCGGGTTATTGCGCATCCCTTGGCGATAAAAATGGCTACGTATGATGTCCAGCAACGCGTAAAACTCATTGATGTTTTTTCTGTCCCAGTGAAAGATCAATTATTTAAACTACCGGCAACATTATAATGTGAGATTATCTCCTAGTGATAACATGACTCGGAACCTGATCGTCCGGTTTGAACGAACTGGGTCAGTCGGTGATCTCCCGGGAAGAGGTGATAAGAGCACTGTGCGTACTGGCGCAGCATTGGAAGCTGTACGACAGAGTGTCCTCGAGGCACAATCAGCTTCTATCCTTCGTCGATCTGCTCAACTAAACATCGCCAGAACATCACTTCAGTAGATTCTGAAACTTGATTTAAAATTGCTTCATACAAGAAATAAATGGTCTAAACTTTAGTATAAATTGGTTGACTTCGCATGACGTCAGTTGAACTTATGTATAAGTTATATCTAGGTTACCAGAAATATGGAAGAACAGAAAGAGAGAAAGGATGTATGTATTGTGTGTGTGTGTGTGTGTGAGAGAGAGAGAGAGAGAGAGAGAGAGAGAGAGAGAGAGAGAGAGAGAGAGAGAGTTTTTCTGTCATTCTATTATTAAAGAAGATATACGCTTTGTCTATTATAAATCTACTCACCACAATATAAAGTCAACTTACGCTTTGCCCTGCTGGTCTTCCGACCTGTAAATGTCAACATATATACAAACCTTTATATATATATATATAAAGGTTTATATATATATATATATATATATATATATATATATATATATATAAACCTTTATATATATATATATATATATATTTTATTTTATTTTATTTTATTTTATTATTTATTTTTTAATTTCTTTGCAATCTATTTAAAAAGGAAAAGTAGACTAATTTTTCTCCAGTTTCTGAAAGGTTTTTTCTGTTGCTGAGGTGATGTGTCGTCCCCCGTGGGGATCTTCATATCGAAATGGCCATTCAACATCTTTGAATTAATCCTTTTTTAATATATATTTGCTCTGTAATATTTTATTACATGGAGCTCTCTTCCTGTATCATTTTTTAATATTAAAATAAATTTTTAATATTAATTAGGATCGGGTTTTTTGGAATTTACCTTCCTGCTTTTTCCCCTTGGATTGAAGTATCTGAATTAATATATATATATATATGCTGGCTTTCCTCTGTTATCTCTACAAATATTATATTTTCATGGCAGCTATTTTTTTTTTTGAGCGCTATGTTGACTCCGTATTCATGTGAATGTTCATTATTATATATGTATTGTTGTGTTCAAGTTATGAAGAGTTTTTTCCGTGTATATTCATGTAAATATATATGTGCCCCGACTACATGAATTTAACCGTGCTACTAGAGTGACAGTTAGGTCTCGCCGTTTTACTATTGAACTAACTCGATGCAACCGCCGCTTCCATTTCTGTTCTGGCACTTCCCATCTGTACAACTCCAGTGCTTCTCTGATAATCACAATCTTTAAAAATTTAAATGCGACGTCTTCCGTTTGCTTTACTCATATTTTTGAAGGTCTTTCCTCAATTCTTCCCATTCTAAATATTTTTCTCTCTCTCTCACTCCCTATAAACCCTTGCATTATAACTGGCATTATCACCTTGCTTGGAGTGAAACGATGAAAAAATATATATTATACTAGCAGTATAGCTCGGCGTTGCTCGGGTGTAATGAAAGCTTTAAAACTAATCAATGGTTCTGGACTCAGCCTAAAGAATATTTGTGTGAAGTTTAATGAGAATCGGATAAAAATTGTGGATTTGTATAAAAGACATACAGACAGATAAACAGACACACACACAAACATCTTGCCTTATATATATATATATTATCGATTTTCTGCACTATTGTAAGAACTACGACCTTGAAACTTCTGAATATCGTTTCTTATGTCTTTGCCTATGAGTATATCAAATTTGATTAAAATTGGACCACTGCTTCTATAACCCGATTTTTTCGATTATCGATTTTCAATATTTATCGGGGTACCTCGACACAAAACCTAGCTAAGAACACTCGCAGACGCGTATAGTACAACTGTGTAAATTTTCAAGAAAATCTGTTCAGCCGTTTCGGAGTGAACGGACACACACACAGACACATACACACAGAGACAAAGTTCCATTTATAAATAAATTTAGATTTAGATAACTATATGAATATAATATGCAATGAATATCTTATATTTATATAACTTCGTGAAAATGCAATTATTTTCTTGTCTTTAAACAGATCTTTGAAGAAGCTTTAATAAAAGTGAAACATGTTAGATTAAAACACATTTCTTTGTTGTTTATTTTATCATATATACACGATTGGACAAAACACCTTGAAATTTCAAGCAAATTTATTACAATATGAAGTCGGCCCGTAATTACTGCCTCGATTCTGCGTGGGTTTGACTTGTACAAAGTTTGAATTGTTTCCAGAAGAATTTCATCCATTTTTAGCTAAAACAGCCTTCAATTCTTTCAATGATGAAGATAGAGGATATCGACGCCTCACTCGTTTTTCTAAAATGAACCATAAATATTCAATGATGTTAAGATTGGTGGCTTGATAAGACATTCTACTTCACTAGAATGTCTCTCGAGCTACAACTTTAGTATTATTAATGGGTGCATTATCGTTCTGAATGATGCCATTTCCCTCTGTAAACAATTCCTGAACCATAGGATGAAATTAATTTCTTAAAATTCTTAAATACTCTTGACTGTTTGATTTATCTTAATAATATTTGTAAAAAAACAACAATTTTAGCCCCCCCCCCCCCCAAAAAAAAGATATAATACTAATATTAAATGAACAAACATAAAATTACACAACCTTTTGACAGTTTTATTAAATTTTCAAAATTATGTTATTAGGGTACTAGGTGTTTCCATTTTTTTGTCCCTCCACATATATATATATATATATATATATATATATATATATATATATATATATATATATATATATATATATATATATATATATATATATATATATATATATATTTATAGTGGAGTGACAGTATATATATATATATATATATAGTGGAGTGACAGTATCCTTTGTTTCCTGTTTAGGATGTGGTTTCCGGCTTTCTCTTTTCCATTCTTTTTACTCTTACGTAGCCCCCTGCGCATCAGTGGCGTTATCGCCTTGCTTGGGGTGATATGATTAAAAAAAAAAAAATAAATATATATATATATATATATATATATATATATGTAAATATATACTGTCACTCCACTATATATATATATATATATATATATATATATATATATATATATATATATATATATATATATATATATATATATATATATATAATAGGTGTGACAGTATATATATATATATATATATATATATATATAGTGGAGTGACAGTATATATTTACATATATATATATATATATACATATATTTATAGTGGAGTGACAGTATATATATATATATAGTGGAGTGACAGTATATATATATATATATATATATATATATTTATAGTGGAGTGACAGTATATATATATATATATATATATATATATAGTGGAGTGACAGTATATATATATATATATATATATATATATATTAATCATTTCATCCAAAGTAAGGTAATAAGCCATTAAGACGCCTAGTTCATATTTATTAAACCGGAGTAGGGTTTGATCCCTTATTTCCTGTTTAGGATATGCTTTACTAGTTTACTATTTTAACTGTGTTAATATTTTAGTGTCCTTAGTGACAAGTGGCTACAACTTTTCATTATGAGAGTACGGACTTGGTAATTTCTATTTGCTGTATCACGACTGGTATTAAAGAGCCAAATCTCGTTGGTAGTGCTTTGAAAAGAATCGAGACGTCAACCCTCACATAAACTCGGGGTATTTGAAGTACCATGTCTCTGCATGTACTTCCGGTCGGTCATCCTGAGACAACATTATGGCTTTGTTTGAGTTACTTTCCGTTTGGCTTTTTATTGCCATCGACAGTGGATAGTGATATTTGTTTTAGCCGTTTTCTCTTAAAACATAAACTTCTGATGACAATTACACTGTAGAGATACAAAAGACGCTTATATCTCTTAGGTGGAGATAAGTCACATGAGTCACATGATAGCCGTTTAATGACATCATTCCATAGAGATAAGTCACATGAGTCACATGATAACCATTTAATGACATCATTCCATAGAGATAAGTCACATGAGTCACATGATAACCATTTAATGACATCATTCCATAGAGATAAGTCACATGAGTCACATGATAACCATTTAATGACATCATTCCATAGAGATAAGTCACATGAGTCACATGATAACCGTTTAATGACATCATTCCATAGAGATAAGAATCACATGAGTCACATGATAACCGTTTAATGACATCATTCCATAGAGATAAGTCACATGAGTCACATGATAACCGTTTAATGACATCATTCCATAGAGATAAGTCACATGAGTCACATGATAGCCGTTTAATGACATCATTCCATAGGAAGTAAGTCACATGAGTCACATGATAACCGTTTAATGACATCATTCCATAGAGATAAGTCACATGAGTCACATGATAACCGTTTAATGACATCATTCCATAGAGATAAGTCACATGAGTCACATGATAACCGTTTAATGACATCATTCCATAGAGATAAGTCACATGAGTCACATGATAACCGTTTAATGACATCATTCCATAGAGATAAGTCACATGAGTCACATGATAACCGTTTAATGACATCATTCCATAGAGATAAGTCCTTTTATGAGTCACATGATAACCGTTTAATGACATCATTCCATAGAGATAAGTCACATGAGTCACATGATAACCGTTTAATGACATCATTCCATGAGATAAGTCACGCGGTCACATGATAGCCGTTTAATGACATCATTCCATAGAGATAAGTCACATGAGTCACATGATAACCGTTTAATGACATCATTCCATAGAGATAAGTCACATGAGTCACATGATAACCGTTTTAATGACATCATTCCATAGAGATAAGTCACATGAGTCACATGATAGCCGTTTAATGACATCATTTCCATGAGATAAGTCACATGAGTCACATGATAACCGTTTAATGACATCATTCCATAGAGATAAGTCACATGAGTCACATGATAACCGTTTAATGACATCATTCCATAGAGATAAGTCACATGAGTCACATGATAACCGTTTAATGACATCATTCCATAGGAGAGATAAGTCACATGAGTCACATGATAACCGTTTAATGACATCATTCCATAGAGATAAGTCACATGAGTCACATGATAACCGTTTAATGACATCATTCCATAGAGATAAGTCACATGAGTCACATGATAACCGTTTAATGACATCATTCCATAGAGATAAGTCACATGAGTCACATGATAACCGTTTAATGACATCATTCCATAGAGATAAGTCACATGAGTCACATGATAACCGTTTAATGACATCATTCCATAGAGATAAGTCACATGAGTCACATGATAGCCGTTTAATGACATCATTCCATAGAGATAAGTCACATGAGTCACATGATAACCGTTTAATGACATCATTCCATAGAGATAAGTCACATGAGTCACATGATAACCGTTTAATGACATCATTCCATAGAGATAAGTCGCATGAGTCACATGATAGCCGTTTAATGACATCATTCCATAGAGATAAGTCACATGAGTCACATGATAACCGTTTAATGACATCATTCCATAGAGATAAGTCACATGAGTCACATGATAACCGTTTAATGACATCATTCCATAGAGATAAGTCACATGAGTCACATGATAACCGTTTAATGACATCATTCCATAGAGATAAGTCACATGAGTCACATGATAACCGTTTAATGACATCATTCCATAGAGATAAGTCACATGAGTCACATGATAACCGTTTAATGACATCATTCCATAGAGATAAGTCACATGAGTCACATGATAACCGTTTAATGACATCATTCCATAGAGATAAGTCACATGAGTCACATGATAACCGTTTAATGACATCATTCCATAGAGATAAGTCACATGAGTCACATGATAACCGTTTAATGACATCATTCCATAGAGATAAGTCACATGAGTCACATGATAACCGTTTAATGACATCATTCCATAGAGATAAGTCACATGAGTCACATGATAACCGTTTAATGACATCATTCCATAGAGATAAGTCACATGAGTCACATGATAACCGTTTAATGACATCATTCCATAGAGATAAGTCACATGAGTCACATGATAACCCGTTTAATGACATCATTCCATAGAGATAAGTCACATGAGTCACATGATAGCCGTTTAATGACATCATTCCATAGAGATAAGTCACATGAGTCACATGATAGCCGTTTAATGACATCATTCCATAAGATAAGTCACATGAGTCACATGATAACCGTTTAATGACATCATTCCATAGAGACACAGAAGCGCCAATCACTTTCACTTTGTTTACAGCAGTCACCGCGTGAAGTTGCAAAGGTACCCAGGCTGAGGCTAAGTCTGCCCCCACCTGCAGCTTACAAGTCCATAGAACCGTTTTCTATTAGGAATATATTTTTCCCAGATAAAGAATGAAACTCACAGTACTCAATTTGGGAAAACCCAAGCCTCACTGCTTCCCATTTCTTCGAATATTTCTTTGCCTGGGACATAGATGAATCCCGCGAATTTGGAGTCTTAAACATGGCTTCCGCAAACATAGAAGTGTATTCATATATGTAAAGCTCTTCCTTTTTGTTCCCTCTTATACTCTGCATATAGATGATATAATCTTCTCCGCATGCGACATATATATATATATATATATATATATATATATATATATAGTTTTGTGTATGTCTTAGCGATATAAAAGACTGAGAACAAAACGTGTTTGTCACTCCTTTTCCTTTCAGACTTTTCGTTCGGGTATTATGTCACGGATATAATGTTGCGGATCTTCGTCACCAAATTATTTTGGCAAAATTTAACGTAAATCTTAGTCGCCAATTTGTTGTGGAGTTGTTGTAGTGAAACTTTCCCGCAAAGTGGTAGTGACCGGTTTGGTGGGAAGTAAGACACGGAACACAGGAGGTAGGTTCAAAACAGTGTATTAGTATAACAAGAACAATATATACAAAGTAAATGTTAGCAATAAGTAACTAGAAATAAGTAAGTCCGAACGGTACAGTTACGCTGCTTATTGCCTGACTAGTAGCTGTCATGATCTGCGTACTAGACTGTCGTCAATCGCCCTTTAACTGCCTGATTCTGGTAATTATATAATGAGAGGAAGAGTCCATTCCTCGTAGGAGGGCACCATAACATATAATAATGTCGATAGCGGGTAAATACAAATAAGAGAATGACTCTAAAACTATTGACTCAGGGCAGCACTACTTTATGGGAAGAGAAATGGAAGCATAATGTTGCCAACACTAGTGAACACATTAAACACCTTCTTAATTGCCATTAGACTAATCAAACTCCTTCAGGATCATCTGCACTCTGCTTAGATTGACACCCAAACACTAAGAGGTGTTCATATTAGAGCTTCCGGTGCGAATACCAAGCGGTATAGAATGCTATTTACAAATTTTTGTTGATGTGAATTG
Organism: Ascarosepion bandense; assembly: GCA_037127315.1. Lineage (NCBI taxonomy): Eukaryota > Metazoa > Mollusca > Cephalopoda > Sepiida > Sepiidae > Ascarosepion > Ascarosepion bandense. The sequence goes on from JBBBDQ010028802.1 coordinate 13,630, forward strand.
CGTAATGGTGATCATTTTTTTACAGACAGTGCCCAACTGACTCTACTATACTGTGCAGTCAACAAAATTAAAACAACGCACAATCGCGAAATTAAAAAATACGGCGACAATTTAACAATCGCTATCTATCTATCTATCCTCTATCTATCTATCTATCTATCTATCTATCTATCTATCTATCTATCTATCTCAATCCGTTCATTATCTATCTATCTATCTATCTATCTATCTATCTATCTATCTATCTCAATCCGTTCATTATCTATCTATCTATCTATCTATCTATCTATCTATCTATCTATCTATCTATCATCTCAATCCGTTCATTATCTATCTATCTATCTATCTATCTATCTATCTATCTATCTATCTATCTATCTCAATCCGTTCATTATCTATCTATCTATCTATCTATCTATCTATCTATCTATCTATCTATCTATCTATCTATTGAGAGTTATTCGTGTTATAATAACATATGGGACTGCAACTCAAAACTTTTCGGTGGCAAGTGCACCATCATGAGGAAGTGAGATACTGTTCAGTTACGGGGTCATATATATAATGTTATAGAAATTTAGATTAGAATAATAGATGCTGCCATATTAGGTAAAAGTGGTGGAGTGGGAGGTTATTAGAAATTAAAAGATTTGTGTGTATAAACCAATGAATATTGAGACATTTATGCGTATCAGTGTGGGTGATTTGTAAGCATGTAGACAGAACAGGAAATGTTAGTTATATCAGTTTAAATTATGATCGAACAAAGATGTTGCCAATTTAATATTCGAAATAGTACGAGATTATAAATTTATACAATAATATGTTTGTCATAAAGGGTGTTGTTAATATAAGAACTCAAGTTCATGGAAGAAAAAGGAAAAGTAAAGCCACGATTTTCATTATTTAAGGAGGAATTACTCGATTTAAAAGTTAACTAGTAGTTAAATGAGGTTAAATGGCAATGTAATCGTTAATTAAGGTTAGGTTAGAGGTATATATAATTGAAATTATTGGTAGTATATAGTGAACGGCTTTTAGATATATTTAAGTGTGGGAAATATCTTGTGGTTGCAGTAAGTAGATATTTCATTACACTGGTTTAATAAATTAGATTTCAGGAATTTAATTATTTGAATTTTTTCTTGTAAGCAAAGAAAACACATTTCATGTAACGATTTACATGTTCTAGTTTTTTAAAAAACTGGTAATTGCTAATAGTATTTACATAGTGAAGTTTAGTTACTATAGGTTTTAATTAGCACCTTGGGATTTTCCTTTTGCTAGCAAACATAAATCCTGTCTTCTTATAATTGATGGTTAGTCCTTTCTTCTCGCTTTCTTTTTTTTTTTTTTTGTAGGACTTACCGTAGTTTCCTTTCTGTGTCTGCTATCAACACTGTGTCATTTGTATATCTTATCTTGTTATGATTTTAACCGCCAATAATGAATCCGGGTAGGACTTTTAATTCTCTCAGGAGTACCATAATGAGAAGCTTAAGAAAAGTTCGATGAAAATAAAAATCCTTGCACTTTTTAATTTTTGGGTATTTACTGAACTCTTTTTAGTTAGCATGCCAGCGGTTTACTCTCAGTATAAGTGTAATATATAACCTTGAACGGTGAACGTAGCTGACAGATACATCCAGCCGTAGATAAGGTCAACAAAAAGTGGCAACCGTCTTAAAAGGCGATAACTTAGTAATGATGTGGTTGACAGATACATCCGACCGTAGATAAAAGTCAACAAAGGACAAGGGTGGTTGACAGATATATTCGGCTGTAGATGATGTCAAACAAGCGACAACCCGAAAAAAAAAACAAGCGACAACCGGTTTATAAAGCAATAGGTCGCCGGGTGCGATTGACAGATACATCCGGCCACAGGTAACGTTAGCAACGCGACAGCTCGAAAAAGTAAAAATGTGTGAGAGTTTGAAGACTATATAAAATCTAGAATTTTGGGCTGAAGGGACAGAATCTTACTAACGAGCCCCGACGATTCCTTCGTATGTGCGATCTCACTCCGGTTGCCTTTCTTTTACCACATAAGCTTCGCTGACGATCAATTAAAATATAAGATTACGTTTTTATACATACGCGTTCCTCGTTGTTTTCCAACTGTAATATACAGCATAAGTTCTGGATTATTCTGATGTCTTTCCGAAATAAATCAAGCTTACCTAGTAGTTCAAGCAATTCTTCAAGTTGGACCTTTTTTTTTTTAATCATCTCACCCCAAGCAAGGCATTCCACTGCCACTATTGCGCATGGGGCTACATAGGGGAAGGTAAAGAGAAGGAGTGGATAGACATAGGGAATGTCAGGAGAAAGGTGACAGATGAGTAAGGATAGCGAGGATGAGGGTCGGGCAGATGGGAAGAGTGCTTGATAGAATGGGAGCAGGTTAGTGTGTTAGGAGGTGTCTATTGATCTTACATTTAAACTCCTGGAGATTGTAGCCGTCGGGGAAGCAATCGTTTGGAAGAGAATTCCACAGTCGGGAAGTGCGAGGAAAGAAACTGTTGGAGTAGAAGTTACGGCTGCATTTTATCGGTTTCACTGTAAAAGGGTGGGATCTAGTTGCTAATCTAGTATCTCGTGCAAATTCGTATTTAGGGGGCACCAGTGATCTAAGTAAATTCATCACTCATTTATCACTCTTGCTTAATCTATAAACCATCTTCTGTATTTGTATTGTTTCCGGATATAATTTTGAGTATAAATATACCATTCTAATACACCTCACGATACTTTATTACTGTCAGATTTAAATGAACAACAGAATATTTGATGGGGCATATAAGCACAACCTTTAATAAGTGTTGCCAATAATGAAAAAAATAGTGTTATTTAATATAGTTTAATGCAAAGATATCAATGCTTTAGCCATAAAAATATTGATCAGCGATAATTTTGGTTTATTATGGTTCTCGATTGGTACATTTATAGCGGATAATGTGTGAGAAAAGCAAAGAAAACAAATAATCTTCAAACACAGTTCTACACATTAAACTGATTTTATTATTGAATGTAAAAATGATCTTTATTTTTTTAAGCCATAAAATTAATCGCAAACGAAGTTCATATGAAAAATATTCTACAACACAAAAGAAATGAGTTGCATTAGTATAAAGTTGCGCATATATGCAAAATTTTCACTGGAGAATAAAAAAAATCTACGTTATGTTATGTGTATGTAGCGTAAATATAGCAGCACGACGTCAGCTAATATCAATGGAAATACAGCTAATGACAATTAAGTCAGATATACGTTGTATTTTTGTCTTTTCGTTTCTTGGGCATTTTAGCAATATAAACTCTTCAAACTGGTTTATGAAATTTTTTGGGAAGAGACGAAAATTTGAGAAATCAGTATTATTTACATCCCGGTCCAAGACTAATTACGCTACTCATATGAAAAAAATCAGGTTGCAGGAAATTAAAGATAGATTAATTAAATTCAGAAGTTTTATTGGTTAATAAAAACATTTTCCATTTTTTTTATATTGATCTTTTAGGAGGGAAAAGATTGTTAATTATTTTCATGGATGTGAGCTTTCATTTTTGAGCATAAGACACAAATTTTTGTCTTCTTTTTCAAAGTATTTGATCTACGTCCGAAAAAACATCGCTGATTGGTGACTAAATGATAATGTGAAAACTTGAACTTGACATTCGTGTGATCCTATCTCAGCACAGATCTTAATGATACTACTTAAATCTATTGACTTTTTTCTGTAATTGGTAACCGGGTTTGATTGTCATTTTAGTAGGGTTTCATTTGATTCATTTATCTCGGTCTGATATTTAGGGAGGTGCAAAAGTTCTATGAATTGGTTTCAGAATATAACAAAAGAAAAAAAGAGTCTTACGATTCATTCAGCAATTTATTACCCCCTGAGTTGAAGGTTGGCAGTTTCCCGTTGTTACTCTCGCAGATTATCCGAGCTGTGGTGCCGTCGACGGGATAATCATAATACAGGTATGCGCTCTTAGTTCCTCCAAAGTTCAGGACGATGAAGACGAAATAAAGTGTCACTGTCATTGATTATAAAAGTATAAATTATTATAAGCACATTTTTACAGGTGAAGTTATATAAATTAGTCAAAATACAATCATAGGCAGTGGGGTAGTTGAATCTGAAACATTTTTTAAAATTAATGTTCAACCGATACAAGGCCCAAGAGCCACTCAAGGTAAAAGATTATTGAATAATGCTGTATGAGCTTTAAAAAGACAAATAATGAAATCCATGGGGTTATGTAGTAAGACAACCGACCTTCTCTTCACTAATTGTTGAACAGAGACTTGTTCATTTTTTGTGTGTAGGATGTCTACTCATACGAAAAGTAGGTCGTAGCGTTGAGTCATACGCATTGCAGAACGGAATTACTACATTCACTATAATTGTATTAGTAATCTATGCCCCTCATATGATTTAAACCTTATATTCACTAATCTGAGGGAAAATCTGTCTACTCAAACATAGATTGAAAGAGACATGACTACTCACGCGTGTAACACGTATGGCACTTAACTGCATGATATTAGTAGTCATTATAACTTTAGACTTGAAGAGGTTAAGACTGTAGTGATTGGGAAAACATCCTGTTTCACAAGGAAAAAACTCTCGGGAAAAACTGCTTGACTCAAACTTCTTTTTTACTAATGGAATACAAAGGATATAAGGATGATTCGTTCTTATGTATGTGGCATGACGGCTGCTAATTGCGAAGGTCAGGGCTGACTTCTCCCAATGGATCTTTCAGTCCTCGTGTATATGAGTAAGGGACCCTTGTTTTCCGGCAGGTAAGATGTTTCTGACCCAAGGAAGAATTATGTTGCTTAACCTCATAACCTAAATGCACTCGGATTATTGCCAGAATCTACCCTGGGTTGTTTGTCACCTAATTAAGGGTACTGACTGTAAACGTTTTCTGGGTTTAACGTTATCCGCTTGATAGTGAGGGATCTGACCTTCGAGTGACTTCGAAGGAGGCTATCCTATAATATAACTAGCAGTATAGCCCGGCGTTGCTCGGGTGTAATGAAAGCTTTAATACTAATCCATGTTCCTGGAGCTCAGACTCTTTGGACATTGGCACGAAAGACTAAAATGTTTCCAGTTAAAGCGAAACCGTAGACTGAAAGAAAAACGAATGGATGTAAGTCAAATTTTGATGTCCTGGTATCGATTTATACATATATATATATATATACTATCGATTTTCTGCACTATTGTAAGAACTGCAACCTGGAAACTTCTGAATATCGTGTCTTATGTCTTTGTCTATGAGTGTATCATATTTGATTAAAATCGGACCACTCCTTCTATAACCCTATTTTTTCGATTATCGATTTTCGATATTTATCGGGTGTACCTCGACACAAAACCTAGCTAAGAACACTCGCAGACGCTTATAGTACAATTGTGTAAATTTTCAAGAAAAATTTTCAAGTTTTGGAGTCTATAGGTAACGGACACACACACACACACACACACACACACACACACACACACACACACACACACACACACACAGAGAGAGAGAGAGAGTTTCATTTATAAATAAGTTTAGATTAGATATTGTACTGCCATTTTTCAGTGGTTTATGAATCAAGCAGCAGTCTCTGTTGGACCTCTCGATACTATAATGATGGGTATTGTTAGAGCAGTATCTCCGGGCGAGTCAACGCCGGTTATTTATGTGAGCATCTTCAATGGGTGTCTGTGTCATCGTTTACTAGTCATCCGTCAAACCAATCAAAACAAACACGAAAGCAATCAAATCGGAAAAGAACAAAACTAACAAACTCAACCTAAAAAAAGCAGACCTCAGGTATACCATCTCCTACACCAAAATACGACCACCTAAATCGTCAGGGTCACTGGTTCGATGCCTACAACGAAGATGGGTTTCCCGGAGGAAGGAACACAAAAAAACGTGTATCCTATAAATTTCTGCGTAGTATTTATCCATAGTACCACATTCGTCTTTGCTCTGTATCGTTCTCAGGATCAAGGATCGTCGGTAATTTTCGATGGAAAATTTAAGAGGTTTTCAATGAATTTTCCTCGGAAAATTTAAGAGGTTTTCAATGAATTTTCCTCGGCCAACCTCTACATATGTGGTGACTTCAATGACAGTGACTTCTGGAAGATCGCAAAGACTGGTTAGCCTACTCTAACAAAACCATTGAGGAAAGCAAATATTGAAGAACCCACGTTGAATCATTGAAGTCCCGGACGCGATGGGACAGCAGGTAAAACCTCGTCAACCTTTTTCTAAAATCTTGCCCTCACAGAGGCACAGCAAAAGTTTTAACCACCCCGTTGATATATCTAATCATTCTTTAATTAGTGTCCAAATTCATTCCAAACCAATTGACAATCCTTGGTTTACCGTTCCATAAAACGGTTTTTCGCTATAAGAATGCAAACTAGGGCAGCTTTCGGTTCTATATGACGTGAAGCTTCTCTCCCAACTTTCTTCAAACATATTGTCTCTAAAACTGCTGCCTTGGTCTCCGAATAGATTCTTTCTGTAATTAAGTGTTTTATACCTTTTACCCCACCGAAAAAATTCAGCAAAAAACAGACAGACCGGGATCACCCCTGAATGATATGCAGCCATAACTCACCGCAACTACTTCAAGATCTATCGCAATAAACGGTGTAGCCTGGTCCTTCTTTCAGAGCCATTCGCAATCTCTGTAAGGAATTTCTGGAAAACCCAAAGTGAAACTATGCGTGAGTTGTCCAGGCCAAGGTTGAAAAGAAGCGAATTGGATTTTGAAAATTCTGGAAGATCACCAACCAAATTATAAACAAAGCCAAAGTAGCTGTGCCCATTATTATAAATGGCCCCGAGGTTTTATCCTTCTCGACAGACAAGGCGAAGCACCTCGCCTCAATCTTTCCTTCAAACTCAACGTTAGATGACAAAGGTTATTCTCTTCCAAACTTCCTACGTCTCACTGAACACAATCTTAGTAATCTACTCACTTTAGTAAAAGAGGTCTCTAGACTTATCAAAAACCGCGACCCTACAAAAGCTACTGGCCAGAATAAAATTTCAGTGATCTTCTTTAATGATATCAGCCCAGAATTATCCCCGATTCTTGCAAAATTATTTAACTGCTCTTTGAAAGAGAAATCTTTCCAAAGTATGTGGAAGGTGGCAAGCGTATCTCCGGTCTTCAACAAAGTAGGTAACCGATTCCCCATCTCCCAGTACAGGCCAATTAGTCTTCTCAGTATCACCGGTAAACTTTTTGAGTCCATTATCAACAAGAAGGTCGTCGAGCACCTGAATAGGAAGAACCTCTTGGGCGACGAGCAGAACGGTTTCGATCTGCCTGATCCATTGCTGACGTTCTAACTACCATCACACAGAGAATTAGTGAAAACCTTGATGACACATACCACAAAGCTGGAAGGGACAACTGAACACCACCGACTGAGCACAAAGGGAACTTAATACCGTGACAAGTGAGAACCAGAAAAAATAACTTTTTTTTTATAACCGAATAGAAGTATGAAGGATTATTTTTCTTTAAATAAGGCATTTGAAAAAATATTATGTAAAATATGAACTAGTTTTTTGTTTTTTATTATTTTTAATAAAGTAAATTGTAAATAAATTTCCTTTTTAATAAAGCAAATTGATATATAAAAAATAATTCAGTAAAACACGTTTTTAATTATTTTCTAATCAAGTAAATAAAAAATGAAAAACAAAATTCAGCAAGTTTTTGTTTTTAATTATTTTTAGTAAAGTAAATCGTAAAGAAATTTATTTTTCGTCAGGCAAAAAATAATTCAACAAAACACTTGTTTTCGTTAATTTTTAAAAAAATATATTAAAAAATGCAAAATAAAATAAAGCAGTTCTTTGATTTTAATTAATTTAAAAAAAATAAATCATAATTTATTTTTTTTAATAAAGTAAATCGACTTCCGAGGATTATTTTTAGAAAAAATAGTTCAATCATTTGTGATTTACTCTATTAGAAATAGGTACGCTCACTAAATCGATGAAAAAAAAACAAAACAAAAAACCAAAAAAAAACCAAAAAAAAACCCAGCTATTTATGAAGGAAAAAATTCCCCAAACTAAATAAAAACAAAGTTTTATCGGCAAAATGTTTATGCTACTATTAAGAGGTTGATCAAAGAATTTTTAAATTATTTTTCAAATTTTTTAATTATTTCTAACATGTTCGAAATTTTGGTCGAAAATCTTCTTTTCCTTTCGTTCGTGACGTAATTTTTATAATGGTTTATAACGGCAAACGTGATATTACCCAAAACACTTTTTTGCCGGTGAAAGACACATTAATTTCGAAATTCTTGCAGAAATCAAATAATGGTCGGAGTTTGATGAAAATTTCAGGACTTATTCATAATTGACTGAAATCATTTTTGAAATAATTATTTTTAGAAAATTTTAGTAATTTTATTTTTACATATGTTACCACCCCATCAATTGATTTCTGGAAATGTCTAGAAATTCGCCATCTTTTCCCAATAAACTTAATATTAATTAAAAACAGGATTCATTGGGAAATACTAATCAATTAAATTAGCTTATTTTTAGAAACTCTGCTCCGAATTGCGAAAACAAAAATGCAATAAAACTATGCCATTTTTTATTTAGATAAACTTTTAATTGGCATTATAAACAATATATGTAAGGATATCATAGCCTGAAAAGAAATCAAAGAACAATTAATTTTTGCAAAAATTGTTTTCATTTTTATTATTTTTTATTATAATAATTTATAATGTTTCTTAAATAAATCTTTTAAAATTTTCTCCTTCATCGTTAACGCTGGGTTCTTAAATTAATGCGTGACGACTATATTTACTAAACGAAAGTTGAAAAGCTTAATACAAATAATCGAGTTAACAGATTTTTTAAATAATGAAAACATTTTAATTGTGTGCATGCCAATTACCCGTATTTTATCTGAACGAGTGGCTGTATGTGATATTTATCATTAAAAGGTCACGTGATTTAAGGGTTGTCCGCCTTACAGGAAAAAGTTCTCTATAATGAACATTTGTATTCAGTGCCTAATTCTTTTCATTTCCACGTGTTTCCAGATGCCGCTTTCAAAATTTAAAGTAATTTACTTCCTGGCAATTTACTTCTTAGTTTCATAACCTTTTAAATTAATTGTGAATGTAGGTACCTTACAGGAATTGAAAAAGCTTTCTTTTTTCTATTTTTATAACCCGTCTTTAGTCTGTTTTTGTTGTATATTTCAATAGCGTTTTTGCTAATCCTACCTTTGAAATTATAAATGTTTTATTCTGTTAAATTCCTACTCAGCATAACATTTCATAAATTGAATTAATTCGATTATTTCAATTTCATTCTTCATAAATTGTAAAATTATTTTAAAAGTAAGTTTTTTATTATTTTAATTTTTATTTATTCAGAAAGCATATTCAAAGGTATGGCTATAAAGCTAAACTAAATAAAATTCTATAAAATATTATATAATTGCTGAAAATATTGTTAAATTTTTAATTTTACTATGCAGTTAAAAATAAAAAATCGAAGCGTACGATTACGATTACATTATGTCATGTTTTTGACGGCTTCCGTTTGTCATTAAATCATTCGTCACCTCAGATGACGGTGCTATATTTTATTTTTGCAAGTTTTTTAAGCCGAGAATTGGCTACTGTTTACAAAATGATTAAAAATGGCCGAAAAATTGAAATTTTTTAAAAAAATCAAAAACTTTTAAAATTCTTATCAATATAATTTCGGTTTGAAATACACCAGAATATTTTGCTTACTGAAATTTAAAAAAAAATCTCTTGGCTTTCAATTAAAGCTAAAACTAAAGCCCCAAGAAAACTTTTTTATTTTTAAAAATTCAATTTAAAAGTTAGTTATTGAAAATGAGTGGAGGTACCTAATTAAAAACAAGTAAAAACAAAAACCTGTTTTATCATCTCTTATCTCCTTGACTCATCGACACTCCTTGTATCTTGTTTTTTCTCCCTTTCCAATCTACTCTCACGCAGCTTTCTTCACACCAGTGTTTCCGTCCTTCTCTTACCTATTCTCTGACACCCCCAGTAAATAGTTCCTCTTTCTCTTCATTCTTTTCTTATGTAAGCCCCTGTGCATCAGTGGCAGTACTGTCTTGCTCGGAGTGAAACAATTATAAAAAATATATATTTTGAGTCGTCCCGGTGTTGAGTCGTTCCTGTGTTGAGTCGTTCCGATACTCAGTCAGAGGTGTTAAGTTGGCGGTATTCAGGTGTCCTGCACCTACCATAAGGATCATAGAATTAGATATTTCAAAAACCGACGACAAAGTTGGGCACAAATAATTGTCTGGCTACATTCAATGCCTCAAAAATCGAACTGGTTACATTCCACCACCGATCAGACTCCGAACTGCCATCAGTCACGACGAACGGATGTCTCCTCGGGGAGGCTCCTTGTCTTGAAAGGATATTGGGTCTCAGACTCGCACCTGGAATTCCTTTGTAAGATCCATCTCTAAAGATGCAGGTAAAATGATCGTCTCCCCGTACCGCTCCAGTAAGTACCTGACTCCCTATACTATCCTTTACTTTTATAAGAGCCAGTTTAGACTGAAAATAGTACTGATACCATATTTGTACATTACTTTCTAGTCTTGACAGAGTTCAAATGCGTCTCGGAGTTCTTGTTGGAGAAGAATTACTTTTCACATTCCAACCTCTCTCACAGGTTGGATGTAGCGAGTCTCTCGCTACTCTTTTGCTACTACCATATAAAAGACTCGGACCAAGTCAAAACTTCACGGCTAGGACGCACCATAGTAGCAAGCCAACCACACTCTCCCTATCGGCGAGAAGTAACAGCTTCTTCCCGTGAAACACAGCCAAATAGAACAAACTCCCAAGAGGTTCTTGACCTGTTTAAATCTTGAATCAGCCGTTATCTTCTCTTATTCATAAAAACTACAACTAAACGTAACCGTCTACCATCAGTGGCCTCGGGACGTTGTACGGGATAAATATACTGTAAAAAATAGAATTCCAGAATCTCTACATTTATAACCATGTTCATGAATTACCTCCTCACAAAAATTAATGCTGATACAGTGTTTGATACTTAGAAAGAAAAGCAGTGAAAAAAACAAAAACAAAAACAAAAAAACAACAAAAAAAAAACAAAACAAAAAACAAAACAATAAAAAAAAGCAGATGCAATATAAAGTATTTGCTTATATTTCTGAGATGAGGTAGTATTTACATTATTTACACTGTTTAGTCTTCACTTTCATCGCTATGATTACCGCGTTTCGACCGTTGCACGCTGCGGCTTTCTTCAGGTGGGAGAAATTTTGAACCGAATTTGGACCACTCGAGTATATCATTCTCATTCCATGTCAGATGCCACTTCCAGCTGCCATATAGTTATCTCCCTTTAAATCAACTCTCTAAGATATTTGTTCATCATTACTGTAGCCATTTATTCGAACTCACAACTCTTTGGGTCAAGCCACTGGAACTAGCCAACGTCTATAACCACCGGGTCATGTGTCCTTGAAGAAGATAGAAAGCTGAATAAGGCCGGTTAAAATAGGCATCGAGACACAGTGTAGACAAAAATTTTAAACATTTAAAGACAGTCGTCCCATTATTTTTGGTCGTGTTAACTTCTGGCCATTTTCAGGTTTCTCTCGGTCCAGATAATCTTCAGTTTCATCGTGTAAACGAAGCATTACATCAAAAGCATCCATCTTTGCTAAATAAAAATATGAGATTGTCTCCAGGGGCACACAACTCTGCAAAACAAACTAAAGAAAAAAGCGATTGCTAGGATGAGAGGTTCTTCTAAAGCTTTCATTTTAACCAGATCTAACATTTCTAGATTTTCATTGGTTTAGATCGCGAGAACATTTTATAACAGAACATTCAGAAATCAAGTACACATGGTTCAGTGCATAAAATCGTTGGTTGGTAATCCATAAAGTGGCTTGACCCGAAGATTATGAGTTCAATACCTGGTCGCAGCAGAGGAGACAAAAACTTGGATATTTTTTTTTTATAATCATATTGCCTCAAGCAAGGCATTTTACTATCACTGTTTTGCAGGGTGTTACATAGGAGGAAAGTTATGAGAAAGAGTGACAGATTATAGTGGGTGTCAGGAAGTGGGTAAGAGAAGGATGAGAATACTGATGAAAGTGGAGTAGACGGCGAAAGGAGCATGAGAGAAGGATGAATTTGGCCATAAAGTGAGGGGTCAGTTTATGTATTGATTGTAATGTAGAATCGATCCCCCACTTTATGTCTACATTATAATTTTTTTTTTATAATCATATCGCCCCAAGCAAGACATTTTACTACCACTGTTTTGCAGGGGCTTACATAGGAGGAAAGTTATGAGAAGGAGTGACAGGTTACAGGGGGTGTCAGGAAGTGGGTAAGAGAAGGATGACTGTGGTCATAAAGTGAGGGAACAATTTATATATTGTTTGTAATATAAAATTGATCCCCCATTTTATATACATATATATAATTTCTTGTCAGTTGATAAGCCATAGAAAACGAATGAATCAGTCGATGAAATACTGATTAGCTACACATGCATGTCTTTTAGATTTATTTACATTCTCTGGAATATAAATGGATAGAGATTTTTTTTATAATCATATCACCCCAAGCAAGGCATTTTACTGCCACTGTTTTGCAGGGTGTTACAGAGGAGTGAAAGTTATGAGAAGGAGTGACAGGTTATAGGGGTGTCAGGAAGTGAGTAAGAGAAGGATGAGAATACTGATGAGAGTGGAGTGGACGGAGAAAGGAGCATGCGAGAGAGGATGCAGGTTAGTGGGATAGGAGATGACTATTGACTTTATATTTAAATTCTTGGAGATTGTAGCTGTCGGGAAAGCAAGTAAATGGAAGTTGTATCCATAAAGGGGATTAATTGAAAATTGAAATATCCAAAAGTATGATCGATCTCGTATGTCTAGGCCTATCACCCTCTGTCCATACTGCCCGTCCCAAGATTGAACTGACAATATATATCAACGGCTTGCATTAGATTCAACATCTTACCGTCCTTCGTTTCTACGCTATCTGCAGAAAAAGCAGGCAAAGGAAAGAGTTTTCGAAAAGTTGAAAAAATGTTTACCTTTTTCTATATTATAAGTGTTTTAGCCTCAAAGGTGATTACATTACTCTACTATGTGCCGTGTCCCTTCAGGACCTTAGCGATCATGGTGCTCCACACTTCCCTGTCCTCTGTAACTTTTACTATTGTACCTTTTCTGTTATCTTTCCTAAACACCATCCATTTACACGAGCGTTCTAGGTACATTATAAATTGATTTCCTCTGTCCCGCTCCTGTGAGTATCAGATTTTCCAAGTCTTCTTTCCTGAATAAGTGTTTTAAAATTTCAACTGCCTTTTCCTGATGTTGAGTATAAAATTAATTTTTGTTTCTATTTTTTTTTTTTCTGTAGAACCGCATTTCTGGTGCTTAAAATCTTTTCTTCATCTCTGAAGAGATCTTCTAACATTTAATGCGATATACGAAGGCATAACAGTTGAGTATTATTTTCTTTGTTTTTAACGATTTTTTTATGTTTAATACGCTGCTTAGCTTTTGAAATGCGTCTTTGGCCAATACAACTTCGGATTTCAGTGTCACCCTTTCGGTTCTTTACTGAAACACTTCCTAGATGCTTGTAGGTATTTGATTTGGTATCTCTGATTTGTAGTTTGCATTTTCGGTTCGTCTTTTTGCTAACTGTTAACGGTCATGTCACGTTGAATACACCGGTTCCCGCTCGATCACCGAAGTTAAGCAACGTTGAGCCTGGTCAGTGTTTCCGTGGGTGACCACTTGGAAATACCAGGTGCTGTTAGCGTTCGCGGATGTGCGTTGTGGTGCGGTGGATGTCGGCTTGGAGGGGGAAATCGGTGAGCCGAGTTCCAATTTCAGTCGAGCACACTGCACTCACTTGCGCACTGGTACCCTTGGGAAAGGTATTAATCCGTCCGTTCCCTCCAGTTATGGGTTAAATAACAGGGTAGGACTTGGGACCCTGCCCTTAAAACAGATCCCAATGAGACTTGCTCCGTCGGGGAGGAAGCCCGCTCAACCCGACTAGGGTGAATGCGGCATACATACATACATAACTGTTAGGGCGCCGCTCCTATTTGACTACAAATGGACTGTTCCCATTGCTATATATAGCAATGGTGGATTCTCTACGTAGGGGGTCGTAGAGAGTCATTTGAGAGTCTCTAATGAGTTACTGAAGAGTCAGTGCGAGTCAGTGAAGAGTTAGTCACACTTCCGGTGGCGTACCGGAAGTAATCACGTATACACACGTCTTACAACGGATTGGACTCTTGTATCTTTCTATTGTAAATATTACTAATCACTTCTGTACATACTAACCGTCTTTCCGCGGAATACAACTTATATTCTGATTCTGTTGTTGAGTTATTCATTTATACTTGGCGACATGACACTAACAACCATGCATCCTGTTTTCTTGCAGATGATATTTAATTCTTTTTTCTCGTTTCCCTCCACGATTTTCTGTAGAAGTTTTAGTAGTTTTCTTACCGTGTCTGCTATCAACACTGTGTCATCTGCATATCTTATATTGTTAAGATGGTGGTGACCAACATTGCGTATGTTCACTGGTTCAGATATTTACAGTTTTTTTTTAATCGTGTCACCTCAAGCAAGGCATTCCACTGCCACTATAGCGCAGGGTTTACATAGAGGGATTGGGTATAGGAAATGTCAGAAGGAGGGTGATAGACGACTTAGAAGTACATAGGGAGAGAGTTCGAGAGAGTGGGTATGAGTTAGTGTGTTAGGAGGTGTCTGTTGACCTTACATTTAAACTCCTGGAGGTTGTAGCCGTCGGGGAAGCAAGCATGCGGTAGGGAATTCCACAGGCGAGAAGTGCAAGGAAAGAAGCTGTTGGAGTAGAAATTGCGGTAGACGAATGGAATTTAAGCTGAAATTTCCTGGCAGGGATGAATGCATCGATGCCAGCCTTAACCCAGGGGGAGACCTCTGATGCACAGTCTTCGATGGGAAGACTAAAAACATTGTTCCAAGATGCACAGTCTTCGATAGACACGTCGTGCTATCCAGACAATGGGAAACCATGATAATTCACTTCGTACACCTTCCGTAATAAGGAATTTTCATTTGGACAACTTCATCCGAAGAGCTGTTATTTTGTGGAGCAGACTCCCGAGAGAATGCTTCTTAAACAACTATAGTATTAATATCTTCAAGTTTATAATTAATTGTTACCTATTCTTCTTACACTCATAATCTTCACATTTTCACTCTTGTAATTTGCCGCGCAAACGACAATTTGAAAACGCAGCCTAGATATAAAATAATATTATTATCTTCAATGTATTAGCAAATGGACGTGCGTTGTGGTGAAGTGGATATCGGCTTGGAACGAGAAATCGGGGAGCCGAATTCGAATTCTAGTTGAATTCCTTGTATTCATTTACGCGCAAATAACCTTGGGAAAGACTTTAATCCGTCTCTTCCCTCTAGTTATGGGTTAAATAATACGACAGATTAGGTTTTATAGCCTTGGCTGGCAACTAGTCTACCGTAGAAAGTAATTGCAACCTATTGCAGGTAATCTTCTGTCCAGTCATTCATGTCACTTTCGAGACATGATCTCCCAAGCGTGTATCTCGTATAGCACTTAAATGACTGACTGTATTAGCAAACGTTTTATGATGGTTTTCATATTCATCGATTTTTTATCTGAATTTCTGGGATGAGAAATTATCATTATTTGCAATAATTTCCAGACTTTCATTGTATCTCCTACACATTTTAACTGCCTTCCTGATGTTAAGTGTAGTTGAAATTTTTACTTCAATTTTTTCTAAAATTTTGTCTTTGCCTACAGGTTCAGTCTCGAGTATTCTCGATATTTTAATGTGGTACCACATTTCTGTTGCTTCAAGTCTCTTCATTGGTGAGAAGATGGTCGCAAGCATTCACTGCTATATATGGGGACCGATATTTCATATCAAACAGTTATTTAAATATAGCCATCACCTTTTTTTTCACGGGCATTCGCTTGATATTGTAATAGATTTGGAAAAATTCTCAGCACTTTTCCTAATCTTTTCAGCACATCATATATTGCATTTCGAACCTTATTTTGCATTTTTCTATTGAGTTTTCAAATTCACAGGAGAGAACTTGTTCTAACAGAAGACAGGAAGTGCGACACTGTGATCCGAAGGTGAATTGTCATGGTGAAGGACGCGTTCCAAAAGCTGATTAGAGTTTTAAGAGACAGGAAACACTGGATTGCTATGTGATGTCGGTTCTTTAATATGGCGGTGAATGCTGAAAAATATCGAAGATGAAGGAAATGTTTGTAGCAAGTGAAATGTGGTTCTACAGAAGGATGCTGCGGATATCATGGATCAAGTATTTTTTTTTTTAATCATATCACTCCAAGCAAGGCAATAACGCCACTGATGCGCAGGGGGCTACGTAAGAGTAAAAAGAATGGAAAAGAGAAAGCCGGAAACCACATCTTCCTGTTCAATAGATGTGGGTGGAGTGAACCGGGCGATAGTTTAGTCTATCTACTCCAATTGAAAAAAAAAAAGAAAAAAAGAAAAAGAGTGCAAAGATTGGAAAAGTGAAAACCTGGAAACCGCATCCTAAACAGGAAACAAGGGATGAGCCTCTTCATCTGTTCAATTGATATGGGTGGTTTGTGAACCGGGCGATAGTTTAGTCTATCTACTCCAATTGAAAAAAAAAAAAGAAAAAAAAGAAAAGAGTGCAAAGATTGGAAAAGTGAAAACCGGAAACCGCATCCTAAACAGGAAACAAGGGATGAGCCTCTTCATCTGTTCAATTGATATGGGTGGAGTGTGAACCGGGCGATAGTTTAGTCTATCTACTCCAATTGAAAAAAAAAAAAGAAAAAAAGAAAAGAGTGCAAAGATTGGAAAAGTGAAAACCGGAAACCGCATCCTAAACAGGAAACAAGGGATGAGCCTCTTCATCTGTTCAATTGATATGGGTGGAGTGTGAACCGGGCGATAGTTTAGTCTATCTACTCCAATTGAAAAAAAAAAAGAAAAAAAGAAAAGAGTGCAAAGATTGGAAAAGTGAAAACCGGAAACCGCATCCTAAACAGGAAACAAGGGATGAGCCTCTTCATCTGTTCAATTGATATGGGTGGAGTGTGAACCGGGCGATAGTTTAGTCTATCTACTCCAATTGAAAAAAAAAAAGAAAAAAAAGAAAAGAGTGCAAAGATTGGAAAAGTGAAAACCGGAAACCGCATCCTAAACAGGAAGAAGTTTTGGAAAGGATGGAAATGAAATGGAAATTAATACAGAGCATCAGGAAGAGACAGCTCTAGTTCCTGGGACATTCAATGAGGAAAGGGGGCTTGGAGATCCTGATACTAACAGGCCAGATAGAGGGAAAAAGAGACAGAGGAAAGCAGCAGATAACATATTTGAAGGACTTAAGTTGGTGGATAGCAGAGCGGGGCTTAGGTGGGGTAACAGGAGAAAGCGTGCTAAGAGCTACCAGGGATAGGGAGACGTGGAAGGCCATGATCGCCTAAGTCCTTAAGAGACATGGCACATTTTTTTTTTAATCGTATCACCCCGAGCAAGGCGGTAATGCCACTGATGTGCAGGGGGCTACGTAATAGTGAAAAGATCGGAAAAGAGAAAGCCGGAAACCACATCCTAAACAGGGAACAAGGGATGAGCCTCTTAACCTGTTCAATAGAAATGGGTGGAGTGTGAACCGGGCGATAGATAGATCGATCTACTCCAATTGAAAACAAAACAAGAAAACAAAGTGAGAAGATTGGAAAAGAGAAAGCCGGAAACCACATCCTAAACAGGGAACAAGGGATGAGCCTCTTAACCTGTTCAATAGACATGGGTGGAGTGTGAACCGGGTGATAGATAGATCTATCTACTCCATAGAAGAAGAAGAATCTTTTGTTGACCTTGTTTCTCTTTCACAAATTCCAATTGTTTCTATTAAAATATTGAATTATATTCATTTTTTATTTATGGGAAAATGGGTGATTAGAACACTAGGTTTAGTTTGACTTCGCGTAAACGGGGAATAGTTGGATTCATTAGGTGTTATCCTGATTCTAAGAAGCACAACGGGAAGAGCTGACAGCCAGGATTCTTTTCTTGCTATTATTGCTGTCTTCAGAGTTCTATGTGCTCTTTCTACTAAACCGTTTGTTTGCGGGTGGTATGCTGGTGTTCTCAGTCGGTGAAAACCAATTATTTTAGATAATTCTGTAAACAATTCAGACTCGAATTGGCTTCCTCTATCTGTTACAACGTGGAATCGAACGCCGAATCTAGAGATCCATAAGTCTACGAAAGCTATTGATACTGATTTCGCTGTGATCTCCGATATTTGGCATGTTTCAATCCATCTGGTGTTACTATCAATACATGTTAAAATATAACGATAGGTTAAAAAATAAGGACCAGTAGGGTTCTTTACTGGCGACAAGGTCCCAGCAATATTAATATGCACTGTCTGAAAGTGGCTGGAGGGTAATTCGAACGGTTGAACTTTACTTTTTGTATGTGCTGTTATTTTCGCTTGCTGGCACTGTTGGCATTCCTTACACCATGTTTTTATCGACTTGTCCATTTCTGGCGAGTAATATCTTGCTTTTATGAGTTTTATAGAGGCTGATGTACCCGGATGTGATAAATTAGGTAGACTGTCAAATATCGATATTTTTAGATTTTGTGTGACAAAAGGTCGTGGAAAAGGTAATGACGTGACACATAACACTACTTCGTCTTTGTTTAGAGTATAAGGTTTCAGACGAACACGGAAAGTTTCGATTTCATCGTCAGTATTTTGATATGTCACTATTTCTTGTAGGTAGCAAACATCAATATTGATTGCATTTGCTGGTCGTGATAAACAATCAGCTACAATATTTTGTGAGCCTTTTATGCCGTGAATATCATTAACGTATCCACTAATGAAACTGAATTGTCGATTTTGTCTATCAGACTTTAATGGAGTCTGGCTTTTAAAAGCACTGCAAAGTGATTTATGGTCAGTCATTAATAACACATTTCTTCCTTCTACTAGGTGTTTAAAATGTAATACTGCTAGGTATGCACCTTATAGTTCCCTGTAAAACGTTAAATATTTTTGTTGGGTTTGTGACAATTCTTTTGACAAGAGCCCAATAGGTGATGGGTCGGTTATCAATCATTTGATGAAGAGTTGCTCCTACAGCATAATTCGAATTGTCACTAGTTTATAATTAATAGCCTTCTAGTCGGGAAAAGCTAAAGCGTTTATATTTATTAGACAGTTCTTTATATTTTTAAAAGATTCAGTCTCTTCCTTAGTAAGTTCTCGTTTTGGATTTATGTTCGAGAAGCATTTGCTCTGTCAGCGGTAATATCATGTTGCTGAAATTTGGTACAAGTTTGCTATAAAAATTCGCCATTCCGATAAATCTACGTAAGGATTTAGAATAATTTGGTTGAGGAAATTGCGAAAGTTCATTTAGTTTCTTTGTACCGAGTTTAAGTCCATCAACTGAGATGTGAAATTTGAGCTCGATAACAACAAATGTACATTTTGAAAGAGATTTTAAAATCATACTCACTGAGTAGTACTTCATCAAGATGTTTATAATGGCTATCTTTATCATCCGAGAAGATAAGAATATCGTCAATGTAAGTGAATGTGCATTCGAGGTCACGGATAATACTGTCAATCATCCTTTGGAAGGTACTGAATGCGTTTCGCAAATCAAAAGGCATAAAATTGTACTTGTATAATACAAAAGGTTGTGGCTATCGCTGTTTTACATATGTCATCGGGTTGTACTGGTATTTGGTGATATGCTGATGACAAGTCGATTTTCGAGAAAACTATTATGTTGTGCAATTTAGATGACAAAGAATTTATATTTGGGATCGGGCTGCGATCAGGTCTTGTTATTGCATTTAGTAACCTGTAGTTACCTACGGATCTGTTAGTACCATCGGGTTTACGTACCATGTGTAGGGCTGCATTTCATTCCGACTTTGAAGGTGAAATTTTTCCATTTTTCTGGAGTTTTCGAAATTCTTCCATTGCTATGTTGCATTTTTGAGGTGATAATTGTCTAGTTTTTGAGAAGGAAGGTGGATTACTTCCAGTTTCAATCCTGTAGAACACCTTGGGTCTGATAGCGTTGCTATTTCGCTGTGGAGAGATTATATTTGGATATTTCTTTGTGAGATTTTTGACTTTAATGTCTGCAGGATTGTCTGGATAAGCATCAATGTTTATTATCGTCGAATATGGTTGGAAATTAAATTGTCTATTTGTTGACGTATCTATTAATTTACTATTAGTACAACCAACCAATATTTTAAAGTGGCTCAAGAAGTCATAACCGAGGAGTGGTTTGGTAGGATGCGGTTTCCGGTTTTCTCTTTTCCAATCTTTGCACTCTTTTCTTTTTTTTCTTTTTTTTTCAATTGGAGTGGTTTGGTCGTTTCTGCAACAAGAAAGGTCCAAATAAGGTATCTTCTGAGGTTATGTAGTGCAAACAGGATTACTGTTTGGACAGTCAGTTAAGTGCCATACGTGAAACACGCTTGGGCGATCATGTCTCGAAAGAGACATGACTGACTGGGTAGAAGATTATCCCGCAGTAGGTTGCCATTACTTTCTGCGGTAGCCAAGGCTATAGAACCCAATCTGTCCTGTTATTTAGCCCATAACTGGAAGGAAGAGACGGATTAATACCTTTCCCAAGGGTATTTACGCGTAAGTGAATGCAATGGATTCAACTAGAATTCGAACTCGGCTCCCCAATTTCTCGTTCCGAGCCGATATCCTTTGTACCACAACTGTTTGGACAGAGAATCCTATTTTTATTCCGTTAGGTGCTACAATAGAGATGTTAGTTGGGTGGATGATGGCACCGTTTACATATTGTTTTGGTATAACTGATACAGCTGCTTCTGTGTCTACAACAAAATTCATTTTGTCAGCTCCTAGCCGTGTGGCTATTTCAAGAAGCGACGAATAGGTGGAAGCTATCATATCACGCCGAACTTGTTTTCCGGATTTATATTTGTTACAAATGAATTGGGTCTTGAACTGGGTTGTATTTGCACATTTTTCTTATTAGGCCATTTGCACCAGGGTTTGCAAAACTCTGCACGTTCAGCAAAGTAAATATGTGCGCGGCAGGCTTTGGGCTTCTGACCACTGTGAAACGGAGAGATACCAGGCGAACTTTCCTTTGTTGTGTTTTTGTATCTTTGCGGTTGTCGTTGGTTTTGTCGATGGCTTTCTCCGGACACTTGCTTGTGTTGTTTCTTGTTTGTTGAAGTATAGATAAAGATAATCGGACATTTTTCATAGCCGATCTATTTCCAGATCTGTTTGCGCGGCTATCACTAGTTTTATAGACGGTGGCAGCGCTTGTACAAATTTATGTCGGAGAATGTCTTCATTTGCACCTATGCGACTGGCTAGCGACATCAGTTTGCTTAAATAAGTCGAAGGTCGTCCTGATATTCCTGAAGATGACATCAGTTTGTCAAGCATCTCTGGTTTCGGCTTTTCATATGCACTGATTACGGCTTCCTTCAAGATATCGTAATATTTTGAGTGTAATATTTTTGTCGTTATTCTTCCTACTATTTCCGGAGGAAGACCTGCTAAAGCGTGGGAGAATTTTTGTGTTGCTTGTTTGATGTTTGTGATGTTGAACTCCGTTTCCATTATCGCAAACCAGGCGAATACATTAGACATAATAAACTTGATGGCCACCGTTTGTATGGATGGATTCTGGTTGATGATCATTTGTTCTGTGTCATTTCTATTTTCTGCCATTGTTTTGTGTTTTTGAAGTTATTTTTTTTTAAATGTCGGGGATTACCAATTTATAGTGAATTATCCGTTATAGGAAAGAGTATGCGTGTTAAAATAGATTAGTTTGATTTAGCCTTGTTAGTTAGATAGACCACTATAATGAGCTGACGTGTACGTAGGCAGGAACGTATGGGTGTATGTATGTTTGTTGGGTAGGAGTGTCTTTGAAATATTCGCTCAGTTTTAAAGGGTTCCGTCCGGTTATCAAATATAAGAAAAAGGCAGACGAGTGAATCGTGAGAAAAGGAGGTGAGGGAGAAAGATAGAGATAATAATAATAATAATAATAATAATAATAATAATAATAACGATTTCTTGACGTTTGTCGAGGTACGTGTTAATTTGTTCACTATAGTACCTCATCTGAGTACTGAAACTTCTTACCTCCGGTGAGCAAACAAGAACGGGTGGTTCAGTAGGATTCGATCATAAGCGCAATATTGTAATGAATGAGTTTCGAATTCATTAAAAATAGCTGACATGATTAACCACAAAGAATATAACAAGCGGCATTTTGCATTTACAAAAAACAACACACACACACACACACACACACACACACACACACACACACACACACACACACACACACAAATAAAACAAAACAAAACAATGAAAAAAAAAGCGGGTTTATTGAAAGGGAGATACATGTCCACTCTCTCTAAACATTTCATTAGTTAAAAAACAGAATTCAAATATAAAACTACTTCACAATTACTTTATACAACTTACCGGATGTCTTCAGGTAGTTATGCAAATCCATGTTCATAGATTTCTGACGTCGTTAAACATTTAAGAAAACATTGAATAAAAAAAAAAATTAGAAGCGTACGAATTTCCAGTACTTGATGCGAGAATAAAGAAAAACGTCTGCTGTAAACAATTTTTAATATCTGCTTTGCTCGGCAAGAACCAACTTGCACAAAATGAATATTTTATGCATTGCTTACTCGCTTAGTGTATCGATTTATGACGAGCAAACGAAACCAGAACCATTCTAAGGAATTAAAGCTTAATTGCAGCCATCCTCTTCATCAAAGCTATTACGCTCTATCTGCAAAGCAAAGCGACACTGCGCTGTTTATAAATAAAATCACTACGCATATTGTTTTGTTTCTTATGTTGGCGTTACTCAGGTCTTTACATTCGAACGAAATTGATCTATAATAAAGTTGATAATCTGTCATTGCTCGCCATGACAGATTTTCTTTCTCTACTTGCTTGGTCACTTTGATGGGCGTGTTTCGCAGCGAAAAGTGTTGCCCACACACGCACACACACGCGGGCACACACACGCACACGCACACTCACACACACACACATGCACACACACACACACACACACACACACACACACACACACACACACACACTACAGGCCATAATTATTAGGCCTCCACAGTTTTTTTAAAATGATGTATTTCAAATTTAGGTTTGGTATATTAGGGTTTTGGTTATATGTAGGAATTCTAAGACCGGCCATGTTTTTTTTTTTGTTTTTTTTTTTTTTTATTGTTCTCTGTCATTCCCTTGCTAACTGGACACATGGCTTGGAGGTGATTCCCCCCCTCCATCACACTACTGTCTGTTACTGCTTGCTTAAGGTAACTTAATCTCTCCAGAACTCTCCAGAACTGTATAGAAGAAACAGAATGAAGATAATTTTTGAAATTTTCTTAACTTTTTTCTGTCAGCAAGCCTGCAACTTGGTGAGTTTAGCCAGTGTGATCTTATTTTTTATTATTTTTTGAATTATTTATTTACTTATTTTTACTTGTATTTTTTATTTTATTTTATTCTTTTTCGGTTCTTATCTTTTCTGCCTAATTTTTGTGTAAATTGTTCTTAATTATGAAATTTAGGTTTGACTTATACTAAGTTAAAACTTCATTAACTTCAGTCACATATTTATTTTTTTTAATTGGAGTAGATAGTACCTTCTATCGCCAGGTCTCACACTCCACCCCCTTCTTTTGGACAGGAGTAGAGTTGATCGCCTTGTTTCTAGTTTAGGAAGGGGTTCCCGAGTAGATAGATTAAACTAATTGGAGTAGATAGATTAAACTATCGCCCGGTTCACACTCCACCCACATCTATTGAACAGGTGAAGAGGCTCATCCCTTGTTTCCTGTTTAGGATGCGGTTTCCGGTTTTCTCTTTTCCAATCTTTTCACTCTTTTCCTTTATTATTTTATTTTTTTTTTTCAATTGGAGTAGATAGACTAAACTATCGCCCGGTTCACACTCCACCCACATCTATTGAACAGGTGAAGAGGCTCATCCCTTGTTTCCTGTTTAGGATGCGGTTTCCGGTTTTCTCTTTTCCAATCTTTTCACTCTTCTCCTTTATTATTTTATTTTTTTTTTTTTCAATTGGAGTAGATAGACTAAACTATCGCCCGGTTCACACTCCACCCACATCTATTGAACAGGTGAAGAGGCTCATCCCTTGTTTACTGTTTAGGATGCGGTTTCCGGTTTTCTCTTTTCCAATCTTTTCACTCTTTTCCTTTATTATTTTATTTTTTTTTTCAATTGGAGTAGATAGACTAAACTATCGCCCGGTTCACACTCCACCCACATCTATTGAACAGGTGAAGAGGCTCATCCCTTGTTTCCTGTTTAGGATGCGGTTTCCGGTTTTCTCTTTTCCAATCTTTTCACTCTTTTCCTTTATTATTTTATTTTTTTTTTCAATTGGAGTAGATAGACTAAACTATCGCCCGGTTCACACTCCACCCACATCTATTGAACAGGTGAAGAGGCTCATCCCTTGTTTCCTGTTTAGGATGCGGTTTCCGGTTTTCTCTTTTCCAATCTTTTCACTCTTTTCCTTTATTATTTTATTTTTTTTTTTCAATTGGAGTAGATAGACTAAACTATCGCCCGGTTCACACTCCACCCACATCTATTGAACAGGTGAAGAGGCTCATCCCTTGTTTCCTGTTTAGGATGCGGTTTCCGGTTTTTTCTCTTTTCCAATCTTTTCACTCTTTTCCTTTATTATTTTATTTTTTTTTTTTTCAATTGGAGTAGATAGACTAAACTATCGCCCGGTTCACACTCCACCCACATCTATTGAACAGGTGAAGAGGCTCATCCCTTGTTTCCTGTTTAGGATGCGGTTTCCGGTTTTCTCTTTTCCAATCTTTTCACTCTTTTCCTTTATTATTTTATTTTTTTTTTCAATTGGAGTAGATAGACTAAACTATCGCCCGGTTCACACTCCACCCACATCTATTGAACAGGTGAAGAGGCTCATCCCTTGTTTCCTGTTTAGGATGCGGTTTTCGGCTTTCTCTTTTCCATTCTTTTTACCCTTACGTAGCCCCCTGCGCATCAGTGGCGTTACTGCCTTGCTCGGGGTGATATGATTAAAAAAAAAAAAAAAAAAAAAAAATATTTATTGGCAAGTGGATAATTCTAAAGGAAAATATAATGGTTCTTTTGTTAATACTGCACAATAACATGTGCATCAAATAAACTGTTCTAGTGTCCAGTTTTTGTGCTCTCTTCCCCATGCTAGTCTCCTCTTCTTCTTGGCTGGCCGAATCAAAGGCTTCCTCGCTGCCTTGTAAAATGTTTTAAAGTAATAATAACAAAAGAACTATTCTAATTTCATTTAGATTTAACCACTTGGCAATAAGTACTAAAAACATTATGAAATACATCATTTTTTAAAAACCTAGGGTTGGTGGTAGTAGTAGTAATAGTAGTATATATATATATATATATATATATATATATATATATATATATATATATATATATATATATATATATATATATATATATATATATTGGTGCATATATATATATATATTGGTGCATATATATATATATATATATATATATATATATATATATATATATCAATGCATTAAATTAATTCATCCAGAGGATTACTGAAAGACATGCACCAAGCTCGACTTTACTTAGCTAGTTTCAAATCTAAGAGCAGAACCTGCGTTTTTTTTTCATTTTTTACAATCATAATAGACACTTATCTTCCCTCCAGTTATGGACAGATTGGGTTCTATAGCCTTGGCTGGCAACCAGTCTACCGTAGAAAGCAATGGCAACCTACTGCGGGATAATCTTCTGTCCAGTCAGTCATTTCTCTTTCGAGACATGATCGCCCTAAGCGTGTATCACGTATGGCACTCAACTGACTTTATCATTTCAAGAGTTAGATCAGGCTATAAATGGAGTATTGCTGTCATGTCTGGACTAGTGTTATCCAATCTAAATTTTCCAGCCTTGGTAAAATTCAAAAGTATTTAAGCTACCTTGTGGGGAATGAATTGGTTTCCACACTACAACCCCTTTCCCCACAGACAGAACGTTGATCTCCACTCGCTACTTTATCGCTTTTTCCATGGTTTGTATTCAAATTAGATATAATTCTTAGTCCCACAAGTCCAAATATTTAGAATTAGCACCCTCAGAATTAACCCCTCCGCATTCCCTTCGAATTGCACTGGGAAGGAGGCTTAACCGTTAATATACATCTATATATCCTTATACTATGTATCTCATATTCCCTCCTCGTATAAATATGATTCTCAATTCAAAGAGAGATTACATGTTTTTTAAGGTTCAAATAATCAATAGATTTGAAGTTTAGTTTCTTAAAAGCAATATAATAATTTAATATAGTTTTTCTGTCTTATTATTTACAAGCAGTATAGTCCGGCGTTGCTCGGGTGTAATGAAAGCTTTAAAACTAATCCATGGTCCTGGAGCTCAGACTCTTTGGACGTTGGCACGAAAGACTAAAAAGCAATAGTTGTTTCCAGTTAAAGCGAAACCGTAGACTGAAACAAAAATAAATAGGTGTAAGTCAAATTTTGATTTCCTGGTATTGATATAAAATTTTCTGCATTATTTTAAAAACTGCAACCTTGAAACGTCTGAATATCGTGTCTTATGTCTTTGTCTATGAGTGTATCAGATTTGATTAAAATCGGACCATTCCTGCTATAACTCGATTTTTTCGATTAGCGATTTTCGATATTTATCGGGGGTACCTCGGCACAAAACCTAGCTAAGAACACTCGCAGACGCTTATAGTACAACTGTGTAAATCTTTAAGAAAATCGTTTCAGCCGTTTCGGAGTCTATAGGTAACGGACACACAGCCAACTAACTTGAAGATCGTTTGTCTTATTTGGACTTTCTGATTTTACTTTTTTTTTTTATTAATCATTTCACCCCGAGCAAGGCGGAAACGCCACTGATGTGCAGGGGGGCTACATAAATGTAAAAAGATTAATTAGAAAAGAGTGAGGAGTACAAACTAGTTAGAAAGCAACAATAGAAAGCAGGTGCAATGACAGATACATAGGTGGAGAGAAAGGGAAGGTTATACAGGGGTGGGGAGAGAGCTAGAGTCCAGTGGTTTGTAGATGAGTATTGACTTTGCATTTGAATTTCTGGAGGTTGTAGCCGTCAGGAAAGCAAGAATACGGGAGCGAGTTCCACAGGCGGGAAGTGCGAGAGAAGAAGCTGCAGGAGTAGAATTGTCGTCTGCATTTGGCTAACCTGACTGTGAATGGGTGGGACCCAGTTGCCAGTCTGGTTGCACGAGTAAACACCTGTTGAGGAGGCATCAGTGACTTAAGCTCGTCTGAGCAGAAGCCATGAAAGTATTTAACTGAAGTTGTATTTATAATATAGCATTTTATAATCTCATTCCTTTCTTTTTATCAATTACCAGTTTAGATGTTAGAACGGTCATAAGACAAGATAAAGAATTTTATTGTATGTTAAATAATGACTTCATCAACTGCGAGTCTTTTAAACATAAAACCCGATATATATTTTCATTTTTATTTTGTTTCTGCTGTTTCTAAAATAAAGAAACTTTTCGATATTTATGTTTATGTTTCTTTATTTACGACTCATACGTAATTTGTTTTGCTCTCTTGTGTTTTTTATTTATTAAAAAAACATTATTTTCTTGAGTTTCTACAATATATATGTTCCAAAGGTTGTAATAATGAAGATAAATTCTAACTATAAAATTAACCCATGGTATAAATCTCAAATTGCCACTGATAACTAAGACCAGCTCCAGGCCGGAGAACTGACGCCTTATGACCAACTCCTTCTGATAGATGGATCTCGATAGTCCAAGAAAGTAGTCTCTAGAGGAAGGAAAACCTTGATTTTAAATCTCCGCTTCCTTGCGGCTATATCCAACCAAACACGAAGAAGGCTAAGGCAGTAAATCCATATATAAATCCCAGGGAACCGCACCAAAAACGGTTGATTGTCAGCAGTGACAACTTTTAAGCAATTTCTGCTGTCAAGCCAGCTCTAAATGCCATGCTATGTATTCATTTGGATCTTGTTGGTATGGCTGATAGGGGGACATTTAGTCTGTGTTACGCACGGCCTCCATGGACAATAGCCCAGGCCTGCGCTAGGGAAAGCTCACTTCAATCTCACCATCATAAAACTAAATTTTTACCGAATACGGATAACCATTCTAGGTGTAACCTGACTCATGTATACTTCGTATTAAATCCCAAATCAGATTATGTGGACCCTTGAGTTGTTTTGACGAATCCTCGGTTGAGAGATCCGTGGAAAGATTATTCAGGACGAAGTTAGTGACTATGATAAAGACAGAATTGATTCCAGTTGAATTCGTTGCATTCACTTTCGCGCAAATACCCTTGGGAAAGGTATTAATCCGTTTCTTCCTTCAAGTTATGGGTTAAATAGTAGGACAGATTGGGTTCTGTAGCCTTAGTCGGCAACCAGTCTACCGCAGAAAGCAATGGCAACCTACTGTGGGATAATCTTCTGCCCAGTCAGTCATGTCTCTTTCGAGACATGATCGCCCAAGCGTGTATCACGTATGGCACTCAACTGACTGACTATTATTACTTTGTACGCTCTTTCAAAAACCTCCTTCAGTCATCCTCTACCTTGAGTGGCTTCTGGGCTTAGTATTGAGTACACAGTAGTGTAAAAAACCTTAGAAATTCCTCTAGAAGACGACTTGTGCTTTCGTTTGGTCAATAAAATTAAACCTATTATCTCATACAGTACTTATTTATGTGTCGTGTCTCTTCAGGAAGTAGACGATCATGGTTCTCCATAATTTCATGCCCCCCCCCCACCGTAGCTCTTAATAAATATTGAATTTTTGTCTTTTTTATTTCTCTTTGTTCCGTCATCCACTTAGGTTCCTGAAGTATATAAAGCGTTGTTTTCTTTTGTTCCTATTGCCTTCAGTCTATCCTGTAAGTTAACAGATTTTCTAAGTCCTCTTTCCGCATTATGTATCCCAGAAATTTCAACTGTCGCTTTCTAATGTTAAGTATACGCTTCCGTTTATTCCCATTTTTTCATAGATTTCATCGTTGTTTACAGGTTTTAGTCCACGGTATCCTCAGCATCTTTCTGTTGTACTGCATTTCTGTTGCTTTAAGTCACTTCTTCATCTTTGAGGAGATTGTTCAGCCTTAACTACCGTATAGGAGGACAGATATCATATAGTAATTTAGTACTCTTTTCTTTGTTTTGAACGAAGATTTTTCTGTTCTTAATACATTGCTTAGCTTTTGGAATGCATCTTTGACGATCCCAATGAGCCTTCAGATTTCAGTGTCGCGTCATCCTTTTTCTTTTAAAATATTCTCCAGATATTAAGATTGTTTTAGTTGTTTGATGTTAGTATCTCCGAATTTTAATTTGCATTTTGGGCTAATCCTTTTACGAACAACTATGCACTGCATTCTATAATAAATCATTTATTTAATACCATGTATGTTATAATTACCATTACAAATTACAATTATAATTACCATTACAAATTTTTGTATAATTTTTTAAAAAATGCAATCTTCTTTTAAGATGTAGTTGATCATCATTTATGATTCCATCTTTCCATAACTTGGTATTTTTATGGATGATGAATGGGTCTAAGTGGTTTTACAGACTTCCAGAGAAGTTGAGTTAATCCTATTAAGAGAATTTTGTAAGGATTCGATTTCTCGTTCCGAGCCGATATCCACTGCACAACGCACATCCGCGACAATTTCATCGAAAAAAATGATTTACTCACGTTGATGAATGTAGAGCTACATTGGATGGTTCCGATGATTGACCTAGAAGTTGAGTCTTTATGTAAATAGTCAACCAACACAGCTGAAAAGGGAATTCTGAACGGAGTGTAATATTTGGGGTTAGTATTGTATGCAGTTCAAATTTCAGTTCAATTCGTCGCATTCACTTACTCGTAAATACCTTTGGGAAATGTATTAATCCGTATCTTCTCTCTCCAGCTATGGGTTGAATAGCAAAGCAGATTGGGTTCTATAGCTTTGGATGGCAACCAGTCTACCGCAGAAAAAAATTGTAACCTGCTACGAGAAAAACCGTCTAGTCAGTTATGTCTCTTTCAAGACATGATCACCCAAGCGTGTATCACGTATGGCATTTGACTGATTGTAGGCAGTAAAATTAAAGGCTTCTTCAATTTTGCAACAAAAGCAATGAATTATTTTTAGTATATTTTTAACTAGCTTCAACTTTATATAACGTATATTTATGCAAAACTCTTCTGATTATTGCTTTCTTCTTCTTCCTTTCAAGAGGTAGACGATCATGGAATTCCACCTCTCCCTATCCCGGGTGGCTCTTACCACGCTTTCTCCTGTTACCCCACCAAAACCCCGCTCTGATATCAACTTGCTCAAGTCTATCAAGTACGTTACGCGTTGATTTCCTCTCTCTCTCTCTTTCTCGCCATCTGACCCATGAATATCAGGTTCTTCAAGCCCTCTTTCCCATTGCATGTCCCAACAACTTTAACTCTCTTTTTCTGATGCTCAGTATTGATTTCCTTTTCGTTTCCATCCTCCTCAAAACCTCATCGTTGGTCACAAGTTTGGTCTGTTTTATCCTCAGCTTCCTTCTGTAGAACCACGTTTCAGTTGCTTCAAGTCTTCCCTTCATCTTTGATGAGATTGTCCAGCATTCACTGCCATATTGAAGAACAGACATCTCATAGCAATCCAGTACTCTCTTCTTTGTTTCTTTTGAAATTTTCCTGTTTCTTAATACTATGCTCAGCTTCTGGAATGGTTCCTTGTGCTTTTGGATCTCAGGAATATAAATCTATAGAAACTGCTTTGACCACAAATTGAGGGTTCAGTTTATATATTGATTGTAATATGGAATTGATCCCTCACTTTATATCAAGTATGCTTCTGTAGAACCACATTTCAGTTGCTTCAAGTCTTCCCTTCATCTTTGATGAGATTGTCCAGCATCCACTGTCATATTGAAGAACAGACATCTCATAGCAATCCAGTACTCTCTTCTTTGTTTCTAGTGAAATTTTCCTGTTTCTTAATACTATGCTCAGCTTCTGGAATGCATCTTTGGCCATGACAATTCTCCTTCGGATTTCAGTGTCGCACTTTCCGTTTTCAGTTAGAACACTTCCCAGGTACTTAAATTTCTGTACCTGCTCGTTTTTTGTATCCTCAGTATGTAGTTAGTATTTTGGGCTCTTCTTTTTACTGATAACTATACTTTCAGTTTTCTTGTAGTTTATAGGGTTTATTCCCACTTTCTTCAGCAATTATTGCCATTTTGACAAAAAAAAAAAAAAAAAAAAAAAAAAAAGAAGAAAAAAAAAAGGTTTCCAACGCACTAAATTAACTAATGGAGAAACCTACTGTCTTTCTTCATATAGTTCTCTCTCCTTAATGATGTTTTCTTTTTCTCATATCCTCTCACGCTTGCGTTTTAGTGGCTTTATTGCCTTCCTTAATGAGAAGTGAAATGATAAAAAATGGATATAAATTCAATAGAAAATGTGTGTTACATCATTAAAAGAGATTTATATGAGAATAGAAAACATTGTTCGAACCAAAAAGATTTCCGGGAAGCAAGAAGAACTGACGCAATAACTGATGCAATAACTGATGCAATAAATATTCAAGTAGAAAAGTTGTCAATTGATAGACAATTTACGTAGCTTGTATATTGTCAAAGAATTCCTGATAACAAAATAACAATATCGATAAATAAAGAATTATTTATTTTGGTATATGTGATATTGTGATAATGAAAAATACGTTTCTCTGTAGTCTATATTATGAATTTTATTGACAAATAAAATTCATACTGCGTTTATCTTGCTTCTATAATAAAACCTGACACCTCAAAACAAATTATTAATAACATTTAAACAAATATGTAATTAGATCTTATGTAATTAGTGATTTTTTTTACTGCTCATCAACATTTTATATCAGCCTAAATTGTCCTGGGTATGACGATAAACTCCATCCGGTCGCAAGGCTTTCGATCGGGAACTTAGAGGTTTTGAGCAGCATAGAACCACCTCTTAATTGTTGTTGTTTCCCGGTCCACCCTAATCCAGGGTGGTAGTACCGGTCAGAAGCCCAACTAAGGGCAAATAGTTAAGCTCTAAACTGTCGTCAAAACATTATGATTGTATTAAATACATTTTCATAATAAAAGCATTTAAAAACAAATACTAGCAAATTAAATTCTAAATTAAATTACTAATGTTCACAAGAAAACTTAAATTTCGGCGGCGAATAAAGTTGATATGCCGCTAAACAAACCCGAACCCAAACCATAAAGCCAGAAAATATTTTTAAATTGAAAGATATTTTCTTAGAGATAATAAAAATTTACGGATAATGATACAACTTCTACTAATTAACCCATAGCTTAGGGGAGAATGGGTAGAATCATATCTTTTCATAAAGGTATCTGTACGCAAATGAATATAACGGACCTGGGTGGAATTGAAAGCATCTCCAAAATCTCCAATTCTGAACCATTTTTCCATTACACAAAGCTTAAAGCAGCTGGTATATACAAACGGTCACCCATCTAGGTACTGACCAAACTCAACTTTGCTTAAGTTCGGTGATCGTACGAATTTGGGTGTTTCAACGGGATATGCCTGTAAATCTTTAGATATTATAAGTTGAGACTTAGATAGGAAACACTTTACCACTATCAGGTATTTAATGACAATTTTATTTTGAAAACATTGGTTTTTAAAAGTTCACTCAAGGCTCGAGAACCATTCAAGACAGTGCTTATTATTAAAATCGTCATGCTAAATGACATACATATTACAAATGAAGTAAGGCGTGGAAAGAAGTGATTACTATGAGGATTAAGAATATAAGGATAGACCGTTAAGGGGTTAATATTCAGGAAAGCATTTAATTGGGAGTTTGTTCCATAAAGTTTTAGTTTTGGAGAAAAAAACTGTCTGAATTTAATTTCTTCTTAGATTTCAATTTTAAAGCCAGGAAATATGTTTAGATTGTTTTGGGAGTTAATTATGCTTTAGAGATACACGTATTACTAATTAACCCATAGCTAGGGGAGTTAATCTTACATTGCTCAAGATTATTTGCTTGTAAATGAATATAGTGAGCCTAATTGGAATTGAAACTCAGCTCTTTGATTAACAATTTCGAGTCTTTCCCTTACACTATCCGCACATCTAAGCTCACAGCACCTGTTATTCTTAAGCTGTGACCCATCTTCGCACTGACCAGGGTCTATTTAGCTTAACTTCATTGAACTCAAGGGAACCGGTATTTCAGTGTGATGTGATTGTAAACGTTTAAATTTGGAATATAGACTAAATAAGTGTCTCCTTGGAATTAGTACATCCTGTCCTAGATGTAAAGGTCTGAACTGGTGGAATAAATAAGTGGAGTTCATCTGAACATTTGCCATGGAAATAGCGAGAGTAGTGTTAAGCTTGCATTGTTGCACCTGTGGGAAAGTGGCTACGGAGAAGAGGATAAATCCGTCTCCCTATACAACCGTGTAAATAGTTCTGAACTCTGCTAAGTCTCGAAAATAAGGATTTGGCAACTCGAATTCATTTATGGCAGCAATGCTTCATTCCTTGGTCTAATCTGGCATCTTTTATAATCGGTTTCACCTTAAGCAAGGCAGTAAAGACACAAAAGGTTACTGGGTGTGGAAAAATTAGAAATATAAATATTACTAATGAGTAGGAAGGGGAAAGAGTCATCAGGAAGACAGTATAAAGCGATTGATAGTAATTTTAGATTTTTGGAAAATAAAGTTGGCTGAGAAGCATGGAGCCAGAAGTGAGTTTCACAAGCGAGAAATGAAAAAAAAAAAAGCAAAAAAAAAAAAACAAACAAACAAAAAAACAAAAGAAGAAACTGATAGCATAGAACTTGCGGTTACATCTAACCAGCTCAACTGTAAATCAATGAAATCTCGACGCCAGTCTAATACTTTAATTAAAAAGCCCAGGTACTACAATGAAGAGCTCATCCGAACACTTAGCATGAAATATTTATAGAAAAGCCACAGAGAGGCAACCTTACGGTGGTAGAAAAGTAATCGAAGCCGAGCAGCCAGATCATTACGAATAATATTGCCGATTTTTCTTTGGATCTTATCAAGGAGCTCAAGGTAAATAGCAGCTGCACCGAACCATATGTGGTAGCTAGCAATATTCTAAGTGTGAACGAATGGTAAACTTATAGATATGTGAGATATATTCTGGAGAGAGAACCAACTTTTTAGCAGCTAACCTAAGAATGGATAAAATATAACAAAAGATATCAGGTAAATGGATTGTATATATGAGTTCTACTTGAGGTCAGGGGTGAATTTGATGCCCAGTTGATGTCCGAAATATTGACAAAACCTGCTTCTTTGTATACCACTAGTAACAAAATAACAACAATTATTTAATTTTTGTCCGAATTTCTGGGATGAGAAGTCATTATTATTTACACAATTTATAATCGGAATATTTTCCTCGTCTTTGTTGTTTAAGGTGGTTTTAGCCTCCAGCCTTCCTCAGGTGTATACAGGCCTTTGTAACCAACATGTAATTGTGTACTGGATTAAGCCAAATTAACAGCTGATGTCAAAAATAAGCTAGAGTCTGTTGTTAATTAGAGCAAGTAATGGTTTCTTAATTTTAACGCCTCCAAAACGAAACCTCTCCCTATCAGTCATCTGAAAGACTCCTTCGTGGTTGCCATCAGCATGACTGACACTAGCCGCTATGAGAGTGACACATTGCGACTTCTCAGGCTTACATTCTCGGCTGACATGAAGTGGAAAAATTATATTGAATCCCTTGTTAAATCTGCTGAGAAAGTTTGTTATTTGTATCGTTTAAAATAATCTTTCGCTCTAGAATTTATTTTACATATTTATAAATCCACCATTCGTCCATGCCTTGAATATTATGGTTATCCAGTGTCCCTACTTTAGATTCTTGATAAAATCTAAAGAAATATTATTATATATTATTATTATTATTATTTACCTTGAATCTCGGCTATAATAATTTTTCTCTCCGCCGTAATAAAGATTCTCTGTGCCTTTTTTTATAAATACTTTCATGGTAATTGTTCGAATGAGCTCTTTGCTATAGCACCTAAACTTTATGATTTTAACTCAGTACTAGATTGGCGGCAAGGAATAATCATATTTACAGTTAAATTGGGAAGATGTAATCGTATGTTCTATGCTATGAGATTTTTTTCTTGAAATTCTGTCGGTTCAGTATTGCTCAGTCAATTTGATTTTCAAATATATAAATGCAATGTCAATCTTCATCTTTTATTTTCTTGGTTTCACTTTTTCTATTGTTCTTTCTCCTTAATAATATTTCCCATTCTTTTTTATGCTTTCACACACAGTAAACACTTGTGACTTAGTGGTGTCACTGCCTTGCATTGAGTTCAACGATAAAAACAACACAAACTCTTGACTTTTTCTTCTAAAACGAACCCTCCAAAAAAAACCTTTTATAAGGTATCTCAGTTACATTCATTTAACTTTACAAACTTATCGCAATTCAAAGCAAATTTCTAGACTCTGTAACCCGGTTTTGTATTAAAAATATAAAACTCTGTAAATCGTTTTTTTTTTAATAAAATACAACACTTTGTAACCAGGTTTTTATATATAAAAATATAACACTCTGGAACTCGTTTGTTTAATAAAAATATAACACACTACTGCGGTTTTTTTGTATAAAAATATAACACTTTGTAACCATGTTTTTGTACAAAAATGTAATACTCTATGAACCGGTTTTTGTCTTAAATATATAACAATCTGTAAATCAGTTTTCGTATGAAAAATAAAACTCTTTAACCAGGTTGTGTATAAAACATATAACTTTCAGTTACCAGGTTTTTGTATAAAAAATATGACACTTTACAAAAACCAGTTTTGTATTAAATATAACACTCTGTAACTAGGATTTTATAAAAAATATATAATATTCTGTAAATCGGATTTCGTATAAAACATATAACACTCTGTATACCGATTTTTGTATAAAAATTTTAACACCCTATAACTTGATTTTTATTAGAAAAATATAACACTTTGTAACTCAGATTTTGTATAAAAAATATAACACTGTACCATGTTTTTCGTATAATAAATAACACACTTTAACACTGGTTTTGTATAAAAAAATATAACATTCTCTCAGCCGGATTCTGTATGAAAAATGTAACACTTTGTAAGCCGGTTTTGTATAAAAAAATGATACTCGATAACCCGGTTTTTGTATTAAATATATAACACTGTGTAAACCAGCTTTTGTATAAAATATATAATGCTTTTTAACCCGGGTTTTTAAAAAATATATAACACTCGGTAACCCACACTTTCTATTAAAAACACTGTAAGCCAGTTTTTGCATAAAATATAACACACTATATCACGTTTTCTTTTACAAAAAGAAATATAACCCTTTTTAACCCAGTTTTTGTATAAAGAATATAACATTTTGTGAACCGGCCTTTTTTTATAAAAAATATAACACCCTGCAAGCCGGTATTGTATGAAAAAATATAACACCTAACTAAGATTTTGCATAAAAATTATTGCACTCTTTAACCTGGTTTTTGTATAAAAACATATAACATTCTATTACCCGTCTTCTTTTTATAAACATATAACACTCTGTAATCCAGTAATTGTGTAAAACTATAACAGACTGAAAACCATTTTTTAAATAACCAATGTGAAACTCTGTAAGCCGGTGTTTCTATAAAATCATAACACTCTGTATCCCAGTTTTTGTATAAAAAATATAACACTCCGTAACCAGATTTCTGTAGATAAATTATAACAATGTTTTTTATAAAAAAATATAACACTCTTCAACCCGGTTTTTGCATGAAAAAATACAACACTCTGTATCCCAGATTTTGTATTAAAATATAACATTCTGTAACCCATTTTTTGTATAAATAAAATAACACTTCTTTACCCGGTTATTGTATAAAATTTATAACACTCTGTAATCTGGTTTTTATATAAAAAATATAACATTCTGTAACTCGAGTTTTGTATAAGGAATACCACACTCTTTAACTAGGTTATTATATAAAAATATAATATTCTGTAACGTAGTTTTTGTATAGAAAATATAATACCCTCTAAATAACATTCTATAACCCGATTTTTTTAATAAAAAATATAGCACTCTATAAATCAGTTTTTGTATAAAAAATATTGCACTCTCTAATACCGTTTTTCTTTTTAAATGATAATACTCTTTAAATTATAATACTCTGTAACCAGGTTTTTGTATGAAAAATATAACACTCTGCAACCCGGTTTCTGTATATGAAATATTACACACCGTGTAATATGTTTTTGTATAAAAATATAGCACTTTATAAACAACTTTTTGTATAAAAAATATAACACTTTATAACCTAGTTTTTTTTATAAAAATGTAACTATCTGCAACCCGGTTTTCGTATAAATATATAGAACTCTGTATTCCAGTTTTTGTATAAAAACTATAACACTTTGTAACTCGGTTTTAGTTTAAATCTTTTTGTATAATTTTATGTAACAACACTTATAATTTTTTGTAATCACTTCTTATTGTAAATATGTATTTGTAATAAACAACGATCGCTTGTTTATCCGCTACACATTTACCGGTGCCTTTTTTTAAATGCTTAGGTTAAAGTACTTTTATTTAAACTTTGGTTTAAATCAATTAAAACAGGTTGCTAGCTTGATACATATATGCACATATTTCATAAATATAGGAAGAAAGACCGTTTGACGTAGACGGTCAAAACAGCACAGTCACGACGACTCGTCTTAGACGGTTGTTTCACGTTCATATGTATTTAATAACACGTAATATTAGAAGTAGGTACCTCCACTAAATCGCTGAAAAACAGCATAGTATGAAGAAAAAAAGGCTCCAAACTTAATACAAACGAAGTTCTTCCATCAAAATGTTTATGTTATTATTATGAGGAAAGATCAAAGTATTTTTTAATTATGTTTTAAATTTTATAATCGTTTGTAACACGTTAGGAATTTTGGTAAAATATCTTGTTCTGATTTTCGTTTGCGGCTAACCAAATCATTACGAGAGTTTACAATGGATACTGTAATATAACATAACTTAGTTTTTTTTTCCAGTAAAAAAACACTTTAATTTGGAAATTCTTGCAAAAATTAAATAATTGTCAGATTTTAATAAAACTTTCAGGAATTAAATTACTTTTGAAATCATCATTTTCAAAAATCTTAGTAAAAATATTCTTTTAGATTTGTTACCCTCCCCATCCTCCGCGTAATGACATGAATTTTTTAGAAATTAAATCTGGTTCAGAAAATTGGCTTTATTCGTTAAACGCAGGATTCATTGAGAAAATATAAATCATTTATTATTTTTTTTTAACATTTTGCCTTTATTTCCAAAAATCTGCCTTCCAATAGTAAAATAAAAAATGTTATAAAACTATGACGTTATTCAATTTGATAAGCTTTAATAGATATTATATATTAAAAACATTATATTCTGAAGAAAATGAATCGATTAATAATGAAATTTTAAAAGACTTTTTTTTTACTTTTTTTAAATTATAATAATTTATAAAGTTTTGAAAGTATTTAAAAACTACTTCAAAGATTTGTTGGCGTTAGTTTCTTAAGTTATTAAGTAAAGACTATATTTACTAACCGAAAATTGAGAAGTTTAATACAAATTGTCGTGCCTTCGTATTTTTAAAAATAATTCTAAATCTTTTGTGTATTTGAAGTTATTTTATGGTATTTTCTATGTGCCTATCAAAAGGCCATGTATTTTACGGTTTCTTTCCCTTACAGAAAAACAATTCTGTCAATTCCGGTCGCCATACACTCATCTTATCTCGCATCTGTCTGGCTGTCAGCACATGTCTAATATACGGGGAAAAGGTCAGAAAGATCAACACACTGTGTTTAAGAAATAGTTTTATTCTAAATTTCACGTTACAAATAGTGAATACTTGTGTAAATCAGATAAATTTAACTTTAAATTTGTTAATTTTCTAAAAATAACGTATCACAGATGTATATTTTATTTTGCAAGGTTTTTATAATCGAAAATTAGCTTTTGTTTACAAATGTGTCGATCGTTCAAAAACATCAAACAATTAAAAAAAATAATTAAAAAAAATCTAAAAGTTTTAGATTTCAACCAATATAATTTCTGTTTGAAATACATTAGAGTATTTTGTTTAGTGGAAATCGTAAATTTAATAGTAAATTTCAATTAAAACTGAAATAAAAACTTCAAGAAAGCTTTAAAAAGAAATTCAATTTAAAAGTTAGTTATCGAAAATGAGTGCAGATGCCTATATAGAAGGAGCCTTTGTTTTTCAGGAAGACATCTCCAAAGCAACTAAGGTAAATAAGAAATTATAAATATTAATATGTATAAAAGCCATAGCTTTATTCTAACCTGACCGGGCATGTTCAGTTAAACAAAATCGATAGTCGATTTCCTGTCAATGTTCTCTGTTTCTCTCTTCCTTTGATTTTCTTTCTCTGTCACCCCGCTACACACAGATATATGTATACGCGCATGCGTACACATTTAAACGTTCACACACACACACACACACACACACACACACACACACACACACACACACACACATTGTACGCTATCTCTATGTCTTTCACATTTGAAAAAAATTTCCACTTTCACTTTCTACATTTTGTCTGAAGGTAAATACGCATACCCTAAAAAAAAGTAAAATAACGAAAAATTTAAATAAATATAACAAAATTTGAAAAGAACAAACAAACATCCATCCTTAATTTTTAAAGATATGACAAAATACCGACGGCTGTTCATATAAATACTTGAACACTGGGGGATTATATCAAAAACGTTTGCATAATGGGTAAGAGAAAAGATGGATCCTAGATGCGAGTACAAAAAATGATAAATGTTACAATTTATTCATTTAGTTTATATTTAAGATTAAATCAAATATATTTGTTAGTATTTTTTGAGAAAGTGCTTTCAAACTGATAAGGGCAGGCGGGTTTCTGATTGGTTCTTTCTCTTACAAAAAATGAAAATGTTTTCGCTTCTTTTGATGGGAGGCTTACAAAGCGAAAATATCTCCAGTTTCCCATTATAGACATCAGTATATCCATGATATGCTAATACCTTAACACAACAAAAGGAAGGACCAGAATGCCTGACAGAAATGAATGAAAAAATAAGTTGTGCTGAAAAGTGACTTTATATACAATAAATTATATACATGTAGAATAAATAAAGGACACAGTCGGAAATATTTCTTAATAGAACATGTTTTCCTTTTATTAAAGATTCTTCGGAGATTTGGTTAAGAAATTAAATGTTTTCTTAAAAAAGAAAGAATATATTGTAATGTTGTTTATGGTTTGACTCTTATTGGTCAGATATGTGTTACGTGTAATAAAGCAATAGGCGATTATTTTAAATGTAAGTATATGTGTGATGCGGCGTACCGCCGGCGCCTTCGTCGGAACCTGTTGTCCCTTGTGTCAGGATCGATCCAAGTCTGAGAACAAGCCATCAGCTCATACTCTTCGGTCGTCGATGGCGTTGACACGGCAGCTGGTCTTTGGGTTGACCTCTTTTACTGTAATCTCTCTTACCCACGTTGTGATTTTGATCTTAAGAGAGTTAAGTCGAATTCTCACTAGGGTATCTCCGCTAAGCTAAGCCAAGTTGAATACGCGCGCACAATTGTGGACATAAAAATGGCACCAATTTTAGAAATAAAATGAATGACGCCTGCATGAACTGTAGATAGTATTTATATACAAAAAATAAGAGAAAAAATAATTACAGTCGTCTTCTTTTTCCTAAACCGTTCCTATTAATTGGCAACGGAACGAAAGTTTTTGACCATTTTCTTTAAGTCTGGCCAGACTTGTTAATCAGGTAACTGGTAATTCAGACACTACTGTTAGTAATTTGCGAAAATGTTCGTCAACGTTTATCATCATCATTTTGGCATAAAGTTTTCATCGGGATTTTTCTCTTCTTCAGCAAATAACTTTGGTTACTAATATTTTAAACTTTGGTTGGCAACTGGTAACTTTGACTACAAAATCACTTCACTTCCGGTGTGAGCTTGAAGGTGACACGAACTGACTTTGTTTGACTCCTTATCGGAAACTGCCAAAAACTGACGGGAATTGTCTTGAGCCCCTCGGAACTCTCGTATTTATGCATGTCCCTTTTTACTGGTGTGGTGAGGACGCATAAGGGGTGTTATGCAAATATCCTAACATTCAAACAGTCCTCTTTCTCTGTTTCACATATCCAATCATGGACTGTTCTCCTCCTCCACTTTGGGCGGAGTTATTACATGACGTCAGCCTCTTTGTCGCCTTACTTTTCTTTCTATCTTTATTTCTTATTTCCAATTATAGAAAATTTTCTCCCTCCGCTTTTTGGCGGAGTTATTACATGACGTCATCTTCTCTCAGAGAAATTTGAAATAGTCACTTTCTAGTAACTAATAATTTTTCTTTTTCTTCTATCAACAAATCCACTTAACCTTTGCTCTAGACCAAATTCCAGTCTGGAGAAATACGAATAAAAATCTCTTTCCTTAATCACCTTGTTTACACTTTTCAATAAGATGAACCTGACATTTTGACCTCCTAATCATGCAGGTGTGTCTCAGCTGCATTCTGCCGGGAACAGATAAAATAAAATTTTCTCTGCAATTGTTTTTCCGCCTACGTTTCGCTGGTCTATTAACTGATTTCAACACCGTGGTTCTGACATTTGACTTCTTATTCTATCGGCCATATTCGCCGAAGGTTTAGGAGAATATATATAAAAAAAAAACAAAAAACAATTCAGTTGTTTCTCTCGTCTACGGATAGCGGTCCTGCTGTACTTATTTCAACAAGGTCGATTGACATATGGCCACCGTTCATGTCAGCTTATCCTTTACAAATTTTGTCTGGGAAATTGTGAATCTCAAAAATACAAATTTCACTTCCTTAATCACTTTTCGTCAATGCATTGTTTAGTAATGTCTCCTCTCTTTCTACAAGGTAGGTTTGACACTTGACCTCTCTGCTGTATCGCTGGATAACAACAATCATATGTTATAATTACATTTCATTCCTATTTTTAGCCAATTCGCAATCTTGGGAAATCGAATCTCTTTAAAAGAAAAACGAAACAAAAAACAACGTAGCTTTCGTTTTTTAACCCTTTCTCGTCAGAATAAAATAATTGTTTTTTTTAGTTAAATCTTTTTCATTTAATAATTAAAAAAAAATCAGCTCTTTCGTCCTAACGCTATGTTAAATATTGCTATATATGTATAAGAATGCTTGTCTGTTTATGTGCTTGTGTGCGTAAATTAATATATTTATTTGAATGTGCAATTCTAAAGAAAATATCCTTCATACGATAATGTTTCAGATGGTTTTGCTTTAATCTATTATCTTCCTCTATGATTAAATAATTTTACAAGTATGTTGTATGACAGTTTGCTATATAAACTACACCTCTTGAATGTTGCTGGTTTGTTGATGGTTATGGTTAATGAGTTGTTTTTATCTTTTCTTTTATATACCGTGTCCCTTCAGAACATAGGCGATCGTGGCTTTCCATATCGTCCTCTCCTTTCAGCTCTTAATATATAGTGTCTTGTTATTTCTCCCAAACTCCACTCCGCCATCCATTTGCTTAAGCCCATCAAGTATGCCACGGGCAGTTTTCGTCTGTTCCTCTTTCCCTTTATCTGTCATGCACCAGACTACAGCAGTGGTGAACAAGTAGCTTAGAGTCTGGTTAGAGGGCGATAACTCATGGCTACCAAAGACGCTTCGCACAAAGGAATGAGAATGATATACTCCAGTGATCGTAATAAAGGTTTCGGTTTGAAACTCCTAGCACCTTAGTAAGCTAGTAGAGTACAACGTCCGAAACGTCGTAGAAATGGCAACAAAGGTGAGAACAATAGTCCAAATAATGTAAATAGTGTAGTTGTTATAGTGGAACATC
Organism: Ascarosepion bandense; assembly: GCA_037127315.1. Taxonomy (NCBI): domain Eukaryota; kingdom Metazoa; phylum Mollusca; class Cephalopoda; order Sepiida; family Sepiidae; genus Ascarosepion; species Ascarosepion bandense. The sequence continues at coordinate 56,973 of JBBBDQ010028802.1, forward strand.
CTGCCATCCCCGAGAATAGAATGCTCTAGACTATAAAGGACGGTGACAAGCGGTACGAGAGATCAAACATCTTAGGCTCTCGCCTGACGACGCTATGATACTGTCATAGCTTAGGCTCTGCTTCCGAGCAGAGAGCACAAACCCAGTCGTGGTTCCGCCGAAGGGTAGATCCACGACTCGGTAAAAATAGACAGACATTTTTTTGGCCCGGCTATATGGCCGGGAATACCCACTATAAAATGACCATGTGTCACATCTGGCCTTGCGTGGGAAGGCTAGTAAATACATCAAACATCTTAGGCGAAGGCATTCTCTATTTGATAGTTTATTCCGCTCCTACTCGTTGAAAAAATACCTTCTCGCCAAATATCAGATTGGCGACGAGGATTCGAAGAAGTTTACGCGGAGGAAAAAATACCTTCTCGCCAAATATCAGATTTGACGACGAAGAAGACAGTCGCTTAATACCAGTTTTTTGCGAATTAAGGATATCAATTGCTGACAGTAAAAAGAAAGTCACACGGAAATTTTCAGTTGTCAAATAAGGAATTACAACCGTAAAGACAAAAATAAGTAAGGTAAGAAGTAGTTTTTTACCCCACCTCATATATTAAAAAAACAAACAAAAAACTACGTTTTATTCTTACTGAAGTTTAACATTGGTTAGCTGTATTGTTTAATTGTATTTATACATATTTTGTTCGGAACATGGAACAATTAACCGAATGTATGAAGACGCTAGGCGTAGTGGTTCAACAGCTAATGCAAGAACAGAAAAATCAACAAAAGCAACATACAGAGCTTCAACAGCATATTCTAAAGCAAAAAGAGACTTTGCAAAAGATATTATTGAAGCAAGGCGAACCAAAAAAAGGTTCTAGGATTTTCTCTGCGGAGGGTATATCAAACTCTCCTGCAGAAGTTTTGTACAAACCGGGGGAAGGAATAACTTTTCCTGCGTACTTTAAAAGGTACGGAACAATTTTTTCAAAAACGTGTAAATCATGAACCGACGAAGAAAAAATTATGCTTTTGTGGCAAAAAATCGGTGCTCAGGAAAACACGAAATATACGAACTTCATTTTGCCCAAGAAACCAGAGGAGATTTCGTTTGACGAGACTGTATAAATATTCTCTAAAATGTTTGGCGAACGGGACAGTTTGTTTCACACACGGGATAAATGTTTGAATATCGTGAAAGAAGACGATGAAGACTTTGTTGCGTACGCTGGGAAAGTTAACTCCCAGTGTGAACGTTTCAAAATCAAGGAAATTAAAGAAGATATGTGAAGTGAGACTAGAGAGAGGGAGAAAAGCACAAGACGAACAGGAGGCAGATAGAGCTTAAGGAAGCTTTATTCCACAAACAAACGTTCACATAGACAGAGATAGTATCGTTCGTCCATCTTGTAAAGGTCCCTCTGTAGAATCCCAGGTAAAGGGGCGCAACTCCGAGATGTCCAGCAGAAAGACAGCGTGGGAGAGTTACACCATTATCACCACATTCTCCGCCGCCTAGAAAAGTCCAGGTCCACTAGCTTCTAAGAGACAGAGTAGCTTCAGGACTATCAGCTCAAACTAAAAATAAAAGAAAAGAGAAAGTAATCAAAGTAGGTAATTCTCGGTTAAGTACTGAGGTCTTTTTCTAACTCTAGAAGAACGTCGAAGGTTAGTTGTCTCCTGGTCGGTTGAAGGGCTCCTCAGGTTATCATTCTGAAGCCTAGGTAGGGGAGAGGCATGTGCAAATTTTTCCGAGTTAGAATCCGAGAAGTTGGCTGGGTTTTCAGTTTCCTGGTGTCTATGGTCCTCTAGCAGCAAAGAAGGACAGTTAGCTGGTTCCTCCAGCAGAGCTATAGGAGAGCCAGGCTGGGTAGGGGCTTCTGTAGAATCCAGTTCTAGGTCTAATAGCATACTGTTTTCTTTCTCACCTAGGGGAGCAATATGGCGAAGAGACACGGTCGTTTCCCTTCCGTTATTCAACCGCACATGAGCATAGTTAGGGTTTGCGTCAAGAATCTCAACAGTTTCTACTAGTGGCTCATATTTACTGCCACGTACATGTCGCTTCAGGAGTGCAGTTTTCGACTTAGTTAACCAAGTAGGTAAGGATTCTCCTGAAGCTGATTTTCGTTGGAAGTTAAACATCCGTCCGTGGGGAGTACAGTTGGAGGCAGTGGAAAGCAAAGAACGTATACAGTGGAGAGCTACGTCAAGGACTTTCTCCCAGCTAACGATAGGGAGATTACTCGACCTCAGCGCCAGGTTCACTGTCTGCCAAATAATGCCATTGTATCTCTCCGCTTGTCCGTTGCCTTGCGGGTTGAACGCAGTAGTTCGACTAGTAGCAATGCACCGAGAATGTAAGAATTCTTTCAGCTCGTCCGACATGAAGGCAGTTCCTCGATCCGAGTGCACAAAAGAAGGGTTTGCTTTTACTTTGAGGGTTTAGCATGAAAGAGACAGATTTTTGGTCAGTGATTAGCTTAAAATGTTTTCCGAGTAACAAGTGTCTCCATTTTCTAATAGCTTCTACGATTGCATAGGCTTCCTTTTCCACGGCAGAATGCTTTTGTTCGGCTGAGGTTAGAGTTCTAGAAAAGAAAGCCACGGGCCGACCGTTTTGAGTTAGGGAGGCGGCAATCGCATGTTTGGAAGCATCCGTTTCAATTTCAAGCGGTGAATCAGATTCTATACTGGCCAGTGATGATTTAGCGATCTCCTTCTTGAGGAGAAGGTAGGCGTTAGCCTGGTTTTCATTGAGAGGGAAACTATTAACTCTAGTTAAGGGATATAACTTTTCAGAAAAATTTGATATCCACCTAGAATAGTGTGAGAACATTCCCATTGCTCGTCGGAGGGCAGAGAGGTTTTTCGGTATCGGTAGGTCAGTTAACCCTTTAAGTCTGTCGGGGTCAGGTTTTATCGACCCTTGGCTTATGGTATACCCAAGTAAGTCCACAGAGATAAGAGAATAATAGCATTTATTTTTATTCAGGGTTAAGCCATACTTAGCCACACTATCCATGAAGCCTTTCAGGTTCCTATCGTGTTCTGCTTGATTATGTCCGCAGATAGTGACGTTGTCAATATAGGCATAAGTGCCTCGTAGTTCTTCCCGCTTTATGATATCATCAATCACCCGATGGAAGCTAGCCACTCCATTGGTCACCCCAAAAGGAATTCGACGGAATTGGTACAGAGATCCAGCAGCCTCAAAGGCTGTGTATTTACGCTCTTCTGGTTTGATGGCAACTTGATGATAGGCACTGGTCAAATCGAGCGTGCTAAATATTCGATACCCGGCTATTTTGTTCACTATGTCTTCTATCCGGGGAAGAGGATAAGCGTCCAGTAGCGTGAAACGGTTTATCGTCTGAGAGTAATCCACGACAAGCCTTTTTTGTGGTTTGGGGGGCGATATCACCAGTGTCTGGGCCCTCCATGGGGATTGAGAAGGTTCTATAATCCCTTCCCTTAGCAAACGCGATATTTCCGACCGAATAAATTCCATATCAGGAAGGCTATGTCTACTGGATTTTACAGCTATTGGATGACAGTCAGAGGTCAAATTAGCAAACAGAGAAGGATATGGAATGTTATGTATAGCAGTCAGTCCACACACAGCAAGGGGAGGGAGCGATCCTCCGAAGGGTATTTTTACAGAAGAATGTTGTCGTAGAAATGCATGCCCTAGAATAACATCACAACACAAGTTCGACATAACTGAGAGCTTCACATCCTTGTACTCTCTATTATTTAAGTAGAGGGATACTAGACAATGTCCTAGGGTAGTGGACGAATGAGAACTGCTAGCCATGAAAATTCTCTCCGTACTCGGCAAGACAGTTAGTCTAAGTTCTCTAACCTTGTCAGGGTGAATAAAATTTTCGGAGCTACCAGTATCAACGAGTATATCGATAGAGTTACCTTCGATAGTCCCACTTAACGTCGAGCACGATAGGTTCTCGGAGAAATTACTTGCAAGGATGGACTCACCGGGATTGATAGCAGCAGCAGCCATAGTAGTGGTAGTAGCCGAAGGCGACTTACAAACACGTGCGTAATGTCCAATTTTTTTGCAGTTTTTGCACGTAGCATTCCGTGCCGGACACTTACTTCGGTTATGTCTGTTGTTCCCGCAAAAGAAGCATAGTCGCGAGATAGCGGCTATAAAATTTTCTTTGTCGCCGTTCGTGGACTGAGGGTCGTCGTCGTGGTCGTCTTCTTCTGTCCGAATAGCAACAATGGAGTTCCGGACTGAGTAAGACGCTAGCTGTTTTTGGGCCGTCTCAAGCATGAGGGCCTGGTCGTAGGCGGTTTTAAGGTCCAGTGTTTTATTCTCGAGTAGTCGCTGCCTGATATAGTTGGACGAAATACCGTTTATGAGAGCGTCACGAATGTATTCGTCCCTCGCTTGTTCTTCCGTCACAGCTCGGAACTCGCAGTCTTTGGCGAGCTTTTTTAAGGCTCGAACATACTGGTCGACAGTCTCGTCCGGTTGTTGTTTCCTCGTGGCCAGAACATGCCTACTGAATATGACATTCTTAGGCTGTACAAAAACACTTTCTAGGACCTCCATTGCCGAATGGTAGTCGTCAACGTCCGAGACGAATTTAAAAATAGCCGGCGAAATTAGATTAATTAGCAAATTCAGTTTTAGCCTGTCTGCGAGTGGTGTTTCTTGAGAGTCGCAGGCTGTTTCTAAAAATATGTGGAAGGATTTCTTCCAATGCCGCCATGTGTCCGCAGCGTCAGGTTGACTCGGGTCCAAGTTAAGTCGCTCGAGCTTCAGGTACTTCTCCATATTTTGTTTGTGGAATAAATTGAAGTGAGACTAGAGAGAGGGAGAAAAGCACAAGACGAACAGAAGGCAGATAGAGCTTAAGGAAGTTTTATTCCACAAACAAACGTTCACATAAACAGAGATAGTATCGTTCGTCCAACTTGTAAAGGTCCCTCTGTAGAATCTCAAGTAAAGGGGCGCAACTCCGAGATGTCCAGCAGAAAGACAGCGTGGGAGAGTTACACCATTATCACCACAATATGTTTAAATGCTTAATTTTTGTGCAAGGGTTAACGGCGCCTAGGGACAAGGAAGTTCGTTCAAGAATTTTAGCAACGTTGGAGCATGATACAGACATAACTTTACAGAAAGTATCGGAGGAATGCCAGAAATTAATAAACATTAAACGGGATAATTTATGTATTGAAGAAAAGAATATTGCCCGAATACATAAAGTTAAGCAACTTGCCTACAAAGAAGAAAGACCATACTGCAAATCATGTGGCAACACTAACCATGTCAGAAGTAAGTGCTATTTTAAAAATAAAATATGCTTTGAATGTGCGCAAAAGGGACACAAGGCAGTAATGTGTAAGAAAAAAGTATCGAAAGTCCAAAAGGATTAATACAGTTTCATTTAAGAAAGTTACAAAGGATTTCGGTACAAGAAAGTACGTCGACATCAAATTAAACAGTCGAAATATCACTTGTTTGCTTGATACCGGAAGTGACATTTCTACAGTTGATGAATATACCTGGAGAAAAATAGGCCGATCGGAGTTGCAGAATACTAAGAAAATTGCGAGAAGCATTTCGGGTAACAAATTGAAATTCAACGGTGAATTTTTTGCAAAAGTAGCATTTGACGGCAAAATTCACAAAACTAAAATCTATGTGATTTTAGGAAAAAATGCAAATTTATTTGACATTGATTTGATTGTGTTATTAAATATATGGGAGAAGCCCATGAATATGTTTTGTAGAAGAATAAATGCGTCGAATGTAGGAAAGTCTGAACAGACAGAATTTATAAAAGACTTGAAGAAGGAGTTTACTGAAGTCTTTGCGAATGAACTTGGTTGTTGTACGCAGACTGAAGTGAAGTTTGAAATAAAGGAGAACGTAAAGCCGGTGTTCAAACCGAAAAGAAAAGTTCCCTTTGCATTGTTAGAGACGATAGACAAAGAGTTACAGAGATTGGAGAAGAACGGAGTAATTAAGAAAGTAAATTAATCTGAGTGGGCATCACCTACAGTCTACGTAAAGAAAAGAAATAATAAAATAAGAGTTTGTGCTGATTTCTCAACCGGACTGAATGAATGTTTAAAGGATCACACGTATCTACTCCCCACACCAGAGGAGATATTTTGAAGGTTGAATGGGGGCAAAATCTTTTCGAAGATTGATTTGTCAGAAGCTTATCTACAAGTCAAGGTCAAGGAGGAGTGTTCTAAGTATTTAACCATCAACACTCATAGAGGATTATATAGGTTGAAACGTCTACCGTTCGGTTTGAAGGCAGCACCAAGTGCATTTCAACAAATTATGGAGATGATGTTGTCGGGTCTAGATTATGCAATGGCATACTTAAACGACATTTTAATAAAGAGTGAAAATATGGAAGAACATAAAATGCATGTCTGTGAAGTTATTAAAAGAATTAGGAATTATGGATTCAAGGTAGGACTTGAAAAGTGCGAGTTTTGTATGGATAAGACTGAATATTTAGGCTAAATAATTGATCATAAGGGAAGGAAACCTAACCCAAACAGAACTGAAGCAATAAAAAATATGCCTACTCCGGATAACGTGACTAAGTTACAGTCATTTCTGGGATTTGAAAATTATTTTAATATATATATTCCTAATATGCATGACCTAAGAGCACCATTGAACAAATTATTAGGAAAAAATAAAAAGTAGTGTTAGACAAGGGAATGCGCTGAATCATTTAAAAAATCAAAAAGTGCTTATTGTCGGATTTAGAATTAGTACATTTTCATCCAAATAAAGAATTAATTGTAGCGACGGATGCGAGTGAATACGGCATAGAAGCTGTTCTGTTACATAAATTCGAGGATGGCGTATCAAAACCTATCGCTCATGCATCGAGAGCGTTGCTTCCAGCGGAAAGAAATTATAGAAAAGAAAGCGCTAGCTATAATTTATGCGGTGAAGAAATTTCACAGATTCATTTATGGGAGATCGTTCGTGCTACAAACCGACCATAAAACTTTATTGTCGATTTTTGGGTCGAAAAAAAGGAGTACCTACTCATTCCGCAAACAGGTTGCAAAGATGGAGTGTAATCCTGTTCAATTACAATTTTAAGATGAAATTTACTCCGTCTAAGGAAATCGCACACGCGGATTATCTGTCAAGATTAATTCCGAAAAACCCTGTGTGGTTGGAGGAAACGGTGATAGCAGCTTTAAAAGAAGAGAAAGAACTTACGGATGTAGTGGTGAACACCATTAATGAATTACCGGTAACGCTGGAGGAAATTAACAAAATGGCGAAAACGGATGATTACATTTCAAAGATGATTAAACAAGTGAAAGGGAATGAGAAAAAACAATGGATGTAAAGTTTTACCATTTTCAGTGTGTAATGAGTCACTGATGTATGCTCAAAGAGTGGTAATTCCACGTGTTCTACGAAAGAGGGTATTAAAATAATTTCATTTGTGTCATCCGGGTATATCCAGAATGAAATCATTAATGAGGAGTTATGTATACTGGTCTAGGATGGACAAGTCATTGAAAATTTGGTGAAGCAGTGTAAAGGCTGTCAGTTAGCAGCAAAATCACCACCCATAAAAACTCAGCTGTGGCCTAAAACGGATGTGCCGTGGTCACGGATACATGTGGACTATGCAGGATCATTAAAGGGAGACTATTACCTAATCATTGTGGATAGCTATTCTAAATGACCTGAGGTTTATAGATTTAAGCACCCAACAGCGGCAAATGCAGTAAATGCGTTAAATGAAGTATTTAGCCGTCTGGAGGTACCAAACACAATTGTGAGTGAGAACGGTACCATGTTTACTGGAGCTGATTTTAAACGTTATTGTGATTCGTTAGAAATCGAATACATAACAACACCTACATATAATCCGAGATCAAATAGACAGGCAGAAAGGTTTGTCGATACGTTCAAAAGAGCGATGAGAAAAGCTAATGTGATCGACACCGAAGACAAAAATATCCAAACTTGTCTGATGGTTTACAGAATTACGCCGAATCAGAACGTTAATGGAAATTTGTCGCTTGCGGAGGTCATGTACGCGAGAAAGATTAGATCAATCTTTGATAGGTTGTTACCAAAGGAAAAGAAAAAGAAAACCTTGATAAAACCAAACTCGGATATGAAATATTTCAAAGAAGGTGATAAGATTTTCTTTAAAAACTATCAGTATGGAAAGTGTTTTTGGAAGACGGTGTAGTAAGTAGAAGAATCGGGAAAGTTATCTATATAATTAAAGGACAGAAGGTTGTCTGTAAAAGACACTTAAATCAATTGAAACCCCGATACGTTGAAACCGTTAACAATGACCAAGAGATACCAATGGAGGTATTGTATGATACATTCTAAATCAAACCACCAACTAACGTTGGAGTACTGATGGAAGTAACTTTTGATTCTCCTGAAAGTGAGACCAAAAGGACTGACAGGAGAAGAAGTAATAGAAAAAGGAAGAAGATGAAACGGCTATATCCAGATCCTAAAAGGAAAAAACTATTGAGAGCGAAATTCTAGGGAGAATTTAACTCGGGGGAAGGTGTTACAGTGGAACATCCTGCCATCCCCGAGAATGAAATGCTCTAGACTATAAAGGACGGTGACAAGCGGTACGAAGGAGCGCAACCATCTTAGGCGAAGGCATTCTCTATTTGATAGTTTATTCCGCTCCTACTCGCTGATTGCTTATTTGTATCTTATTGTTAATTGTATAGTAGTACAATAAATCCATTATATCGTATTCCTGTGTCGAGTACCATTCTTCCACTAATCTTTACACTGATATTCCTTTCCGGGATATATCAGTAGTATTAATCGAATCATGTAAGGAAAATAATAAAACTAACTAATATGCCTTTACTGTTTGTAATATTATTCAAATACAAGAGAGAAATGATTAAGTTGACCAGCACCCCTCTCAAGCAATCTGCCAAATTAATTAGTTATGGCGGAAAGATCATAAAATAATCAAACATGTCTACCAGCCGGTCTATCAAACCGAATTGATTGACTCGGTTTCTACGGGTTACAAACTCTTTGCCGGTTATTTAAAGTCAGAAAATATTTTCAGATTATAAGAATTTTTCGAGGTTGGGGAATAATATCGATTTAATGATAAACGTTTTATAATCAACCCATAGCTTGGATTGAATCGGTAGATTCATATCTTTCCCAGATGATTTTATAAAATTTATTGTGTAAATGAATATAACGAACGCAAGTGGAATTTGAACTCGGCTCTCCAATTTACAATTTCTAGCTATTACCCATTACAACACGTCTACGGCTACATCGTGTAGAATACACCGGTTCCCGTCCGATCACCGAAGTTAAACAACATCGAGCCTGGTCAGTACTTAAATGGGTGACCATTTGGGAATACCAGGTGCTGTAAACGTAAGGACTAAGAATGGTCCACCGGTCCTCCAGGTTTGGGGGTTGGGTGCAGGGCTAACAACCCTGCCCCGTAAAAAGAGTTTGTTACAGAAACAGCAACAAAAAGTTGCCGCCCTATGCACCATCTGAGTGTGATGGATAAATGATGATGATGATGAGCAAAACGTTATCTTACACATTTATAAGCTCATGCTGTGAATATTTCTGCAACATATTGTCTGCTTCTTCAGCTACGTGACACTTGATGAAATGCAAAGAAGAATCTGCAATCTTACTTGTCAGCTACAGTCACTCACCTTTCCGTTGTAACGTAGCTACCCTGTGCCGTTTCTATAAATATATTTGATAAGAAATTTATTAAAATCAACTCTCTTCTTCACTTTCACAAAAATTCACAACGATGTGTGAAATCCTGGTTTTTCCAAATAGAAAAAGGATCAACCATGTGCTTAACGAAAAAGTCGAAACCAGATTTTGCAAGTAGGTGTTAAAATGATTTTTGACCAATGGGAGCGACTTACAAGATTGAGGACTTCGCGATCCAGTGCTAAATTCAAAAAGACTATAAATGACCCCAGCGTCAGTCAGAAACTCAGATAGGAGTCGAGAGACGAAAGAACTAAAATGTAACGTCAACCTCAAATCGACCCGGAGATAAATTCAGGTCGCACCTTGTTCTCTCTCTCTCCTTATTTCTTTCAACAATTACTACTGCGAGCAGTTTCTTCAACTCTTAATACCCTTAACTCAACTTTATCATTGAACACAAACTCTACCCTTAACTCAACTTTATCATTGAACACGAACTCTACCCTTAACTTCTTATGAATGTTTCTAATTGAACATTAACTTCTACAACTTATGTTAGTCCTCCATTTAATAAATTTCTTTTTTCACATTCAAAGTGTATATTTTATTATTCCACTCTTCTACACTAATCCACACATTCCAACCAACAAACAATCTTCTGATGAAAACCTTTTGATAATAATTCTGATGATTGTAACTCTGCATCAGTCCTGTAAGCTGTAGAGAGTTCAGTTAAGTCTGACACAAGGCCGAATCAAAGAACGATCAACCAGCTCCCTACGCTACATATTCATGATAATTGCTCGAATGAACTTTCTTCTATGGTGTCTAGTCTTTTGGAATTTAAGCCTCTCTGTCACATTCACTAACATTCACGGTATCCGCACTAACCTTTCTAGCGTAGAATCATTCCTCCAAACTAACTCACCTGATATCTTAGCCCTGTGTGAAACTAACCCTGACCCGTCTATACCCTCCTCTGAGTTCTATGTTCCTGGTTACCTTCCCCTCTTCAGGAAGGACTCCAACGTCCATATGCATGGGCTTGGTGTATATATCAGCGAACACCTCCCCCTAGCTAGAGTAACATCTCTTGAATCCCTGGATCAGTTTTTCATGTGCTTCCGTCTCTCACTTCTAAGCTCCGTTAGCTATCTCTTCTTCCTCTACCGCTCCCCCTCCTCCTCTGACTGTTCAGTACTTGACAGCATCTCTGACAATATCGACAAGGCCATTTCTTCTCACCCATCTGCCCATATTTTCGTGTTTGGTGACTTTAACGCCCACCACACTAAGTGGCTCGAAAACTCTGTAACCGACACTGCTGGTGTCCACACCATTAATTTTTCAATCTCCCAATCCCTCACGCAAGTGGTGGACTTCCCCACGCGTTTCTCCAATAGCCCTAACGGAAGGGACTCGCTACTAGACCTCTGCTTCACTTCCACCCCAAATTCTTCCATCACCAGACAGCTCTGCCCTCTCGGGAATTCTGACAATGCCGTAGTTTCTGTCAACATCTCGTTCCACTCCACCCCTACCCAAGAAACCCAGACCAGCAGAATATCCTACTGCTATCAAAGAGCAGACTGGGATTCGTTCCGTGACTTCCTCTGCGACGTCCCTTGGAACAATGTTTTTAGTCTTCCCGTCGAAGACTGTGCATCAGAGGTCTCCTCCTGGGTTAAGGCTGGCATTAATGCTTTCATCCCTACCAGGAAATTTCAGCTTAAATCCCATTCGTCTCCCTGGTTCTCGCCCGTTTCTTCCGGCTTTACCGTAGCCACGCGTCGGACCAAAATCGGCGCCTTTTCACCCCAGCTCGTAATAAGTGTAAAAAGATACTTAACGAAGATACTTAAGATGCTGTTTGCTGCCAGAATGAAGCAGCGCATAGCATCCTCTGAGTTCGGAGCCAAAGACTACTGGCGCCTCTGTAAAAGCGTGCTCAACAAGAGTAAGTCCTCAATACCCCCACTAATCAACGAGTTTGAGGTTCTTACCTCCTCAGCGAACAAGGCTGAATGCTTTGCCCGTAGATTCTCGACCAATTCGTGTCTGGATTCGTCTGGAGTCCAGACACCCGGTTTCCCATCTAGAACTGAGGCCCAACTGAATGACGTCCACATCACGCCCTCGCTGATTTCTAGCATAATATCAAAACTTGACCCTCACAAAGCGAGTGGTGGGGACGGAATCCCAATCATAGTCTTGAAGAAATGTGCCCCTGAACTCTCTTCTGTCCTTTGTAAGCTCTACAACCTCTGCCTATCTTCCTCCTGCTTTCCTGCCTGTTGGAAATCTTCTGTGGTTCCAATATTCAAGAACACTGGGGAACCATCGGACCCGGCAAATTACCGTCCTATCAGCCTTCTTCCGATCTTCGGCAAAGCGTTCGAAGCCATTATCAATGCCGAGGTCGTTCAGCATCTCACGGCCCACGGGCTCCTATCGGACAAACAGTATGGCTTCCGCTTCACCAGGTCTACTGCTGATATGCTAACGACCATCACCGAGTATATATACCAGGCTCTCGACAAGAATGGTGAAGCCCGAACTGTCGCCCTGGATATCTCCAAAGCATTCGACAGAGTATGGCATGGCGGCCTTCTACGGAAACTGCGAAGCTACGGCATTACTGGACTTTTGTTAGACTTAATCCAGTCATTCCTCTCCAACCGCACACTGAAGGTGGCTTTAAACGGACATGCTTCCCAAAACTACCCTACAAACGCGGGTGTCCCCCAAGGCTCTATCCTAGGTCCTACGTTCTTTCTAATCTACATCAATGATCTCCCCGATGCCATAAGATCACAAGTAGGCATGTACGCCGACGATACCACAGTATACGCTCGCCTCGATCAAAAATCTGATGTTGACGATAAGACGAACCTCGCGGCAAAAGAACCTCCAATCCGTGGTGGATTGGGGTAGGAAATGGCTCGTAAAATTCAATTCTTCCAAAACGAAGCTGCTGTCAATTAACGACCACAGACGACCGCACCTCCCTCCCATTAGCATGGAACAGGCATGCCTCCCAGAGAGTAAAACACTACGCCTGCTTGGCCTGACACGCTCAGCGGACCTCAAGTGGAATGACTACGTCGAATCCATTGCTTAATTTCTCTGCCATAAAAGTTGGTTCTCTGTGCAGGGCCTGGAAATTCTTTCCGCCTGAAACTATCCTGCAATTATACAAATCTACCATCCACCCGTGTTTTGAATACTGTTGCCACATCTGGTCGTGTGCCCCTGCTATTCTACTCGGGCTTCTTGACAAAATACAGCGAAGAATCTGTAATGTGATTGATACCGACTTAGCTGACCGTCTGCAGTCACTCTCTCACCGGCGTGACGTGGCTTCCCTGTGCCTCTTCTACAAATACTTTCATGGCTTCTGCTCTGATGAACTTAAATCACTGGTGCCCCCTTGGTGTGAGTTCGCACGAGATACTAGATTGGCAACTAGGTCCCACCCTTTTACAGTGAAACCGATGAAATGTAACCGCAATTTCTACTCCAACAGCTTCTTTTCTTGCACTTCCCGCCTGTGGAATTCCCTTCCGCATGCTTGCTTCCCCGACGGCTATAACCTCCAGGAGTTTAAATGTAAGGTCAATAGATACTTCCTAACACACTAACCCTCCCATTCTCCCCAACTCTCCTCCTATGTACATCCTAACTCGTCTATCGCCCTGTGTAACCCCCTGCGCTATAGTGGCAGTGGAATGCCTTGATTGGGGTGACATGATTAAAAATAAAAAGTACAGTACTAGATTGGCGGTATGATCTCATTATTTTACATTTGAAGTGGCTAAATCTAACCACATGTTCTATGCTTACACTTTCTTCTCTCGTTTGTCGCCTGAGCAGTCAATTTTGATGTTCAAAAATATAAATGCAATTACAATTGTTATTTTTTGTTTTTTGTCAGAATAATATTTTCAGATTATAATAATTTTTTGAGGTTGGGGAATAATAACGATTTAATGATAAACTTTTTACTAATTAATCCATAGCTAAGGAACTTGAGAAACTTATTTTCCTTGAAATTTCTCTTGAAAAAATTGTTTTAAGAAAAACACTATATAAATTCCAGCCGACATTAGCACTGGCTGTTCGGTCAGTGTATGCCAAATATTTCCTTGTAAGAAAGCAGTTAATATAAACATCATATAATAATTCTGCTTGTTCCTTCCTTAGTTATTTACTTAGTTCACCCGTCCGTTATGCCACTGAAGAAAGATAACACACTTACTCTCTACACGGGCTTTTCCTTCCCCTCTATCTTTTTATAAACGCTACTCTCCTCAGCCTTTCTCTCACCTTTGCCAAACGGAAGGGTAGTAAAGAGTGAGTGAGTAGGAGAGAGACTATAGCATTACCGTATCAGTAGCAGCTTAAGCTGGTGGTTGTAGCAGTAATGGTGTGTGTGCATATGTGTGTGAACTGTAAAATATAGTAAAAATAGGTAGGTTTGTTGTCGTATACCGCGACCTAATAACGAAATTTCTGGCCTCTCCACCCTTGGCCATTACTCAGTTGGTCTTTTCTGTTTATAATGGACACAGGAGCCATGATTTTTCAGTAATAAAAAAAAAATTTTCTCTTTCAAAATCTCTCACAAAATAGCGTACAGTATTTTGGTTATGGTCTGTGCATACGCCGCTTAATATAATATAAGATTGCAGTAAAGTAGGTTCTATGGACATTACTTTTAGAGATATTTTAATAAAATTACACTCTGTGTTATCGTTATTTTATTATCCAATACATTTATGTTTGAAGACGTTACTATCATTTGTAGTATATGACAAAGTAAAATTTTTCCAAGAAATCATAATTATCCTTCCGTGGAAATTCCACGGCGGGTTCCGCTAGTTACCATTAACAATTTACGAGACAAACTCGCTAAGCCATTAACACAAACGCGACACCATTGAAAACTGTCGGGTGTTTGCTTTTTGTCTTACATTTGCCTTTAAAGATGAGTTATTTCCTGTCGTAGATTACACCAAATTTTAACGGGTTCACGTCTTCAGTTTAATTCTTATCTATCTCACATATTCTCGTAATCTGCACTTATTCCCTTGTAGAATCACTTCTACATGCACGTACATACCTACATACATATCGCCATGCACACACATTCATATACATATACACCCACACACACTTACATGAGGACCGCAAGTGAAACTTTCTTTTTTCCCGCGTTTATTAAGAAATATATAAACTGATTTCCACACGTGCTTAACCAGTTGGAGGCTGTTTTTCGGAGCATAAGTCTGAATGCCGTTCGTTCCTTCCAACTCACATACTGTGCTAATTGCATTCAGCAATTAGCCACATAAAATGTTTCTCTCTATTCTATATGAACATTTCAATACATGTATAATTATATTCACTACTATTCAGTACAAACATATTTCCTTTCAGGAACTTTTCTAACATGAATATTCAGACAATATCTTTATATATCTAAGAGAGAACTCTTTTCACGACATCTTACATTCACGAATTATTCAGTTCTGTAACCTTACTTAATACAATGTTGTTATATTCGTTACATTGTGCTTTGAGTTGTTTTATTTATAAATGTAGTGGTTTGGACAACCAATCTTTTCTTCACTGTTGAAATCACTACCCCGACGGTCAGTCTACTAGATATTGGTATTCAAGTTGTCCAGACCACAACAGTTTAAACTGTCAACTGTATCCAACCGTTTTCTCAAATCAATGATTAAAAATGGCTTTCTGCGAATGAAGCCTGCAAGCCTTTGTAGAATCTCGTTAACTGGCGTTACAGAATCACGCAGAACAGTACCAAATAATTGAATCACTTAAGGACTTCCAACAACGGCAACAATTAAAATGAATAGCATATAATTGCAAGAGAAAATAATGATAGAATCAAGATATTGATGTTTCTAACCGATTCAAACAAAAATTAGAAAAGAAAACCCCATCAATAGTTGAAAGAACGATAACATTCATTGAACCTGAGAAACCATTTCTTTTCTGAAAATTGTTTAAAGAAAAATATTTTATAAAATCCAACCGACAGTATCTTCTCTGTCAATGAATGCTGAATGTTTCCTTATAAGGAAATTAATTATATTACCAAAAGCGATGAGGAGAACAGATACTACACTTAGCATTTAGTCGTCACCCCCGCCATCTAATGTTCTACAAAAATTAATTCCTCAATAAATTTTCCCCTATTTTTGACGAGTGGGCAACTATAATTTAGCAGTACCTTTTCCACCAATGCAGACAATTGAAGCTGAAGTCTTTTTAATGTTGTTTTTTTATAATTGGAATACTAGACCACCAAAAATTTGACGCAACAATAATTCCTAATATTCTTTTGAATTTCCGTTGGAAATTAAATAATCATAGAAAAATTATATTGGATTTCTTATTCCAGGGAAATAACTCTGATTTAACTTTTACTAATTACTTCCCATGGATCAAATTACGGTGCCGCAGAAGTTTATATATATATATATATATATATATATATAGTGATGATCATCCACGTATACTGTTTTAATATGTATAGGAAAGAATATTAATAAAAAGTTTTGAATTTAAAAATGTACTTTTTTTGAACAGTATTTGTTTATTTTTATTATATTTTATATTTCAGACTGCCCTCGGTCCTTCATCAGAAACAACTGATTTTTAAATTTGAATTAGAAACGTATTTCACGATAGCGTTCGAATATTTTTTTGTTTACATATATATATATATATGAATTTGTTTTTTTTATTTGAAGTTAATATAGTTTACATTGCGAGACGTTTCGAGATTTTTACCTTGTCACCAGACAAAGTTAGCTCATGTGGTGAAAATGATTTTCATTTGAATATAAGAAACAATAGGTTTGTTATTTATGAATGTGGGAAGACAAAAATTATGTGTGTGTTCAATTTAACTAATCAGAATAGAGATCTATTTCAAATTTGAAAAAAGTTTATATTTTTGGAGGAATACATGATTTTTTCTTTCAATCTTAACGGCAAGAGTGTCACTCGATCAAAACCACTGTCTAGACTGCATTATTATTGATGTATCAATTATTGTTACAATATTATTATCAGCTTAGTTTTCTCTGTATTTCACCATCAAAAACAAAAAAGAAAGAAAACATTTTATATATTTGATCTGATTTAAAGGGACATTTGAGTGTAATTATACTATTTTTATTTCGATTCAGAATGCATTTTAGTCTATTTTTTATGAAACTCTTAATTTGTAAACATTTTTATTAAAAATTTATTTATTAAAAATTTTAATATCCATTTTATCACTTTTAAAAAATCTATTATATTAATATTATATTCTAATAGAATTTATAATAGCATCATACAAAATTTTAATGCCCATATAATTATTAAAAATTTAAACATCTAATTAGTTTAATATCTATTTAATCATTATTATTTCATAATATAAAAGGAATTATTAGATATACGTAAGTTAATAGATATTTTTCATTATGAAGAATATTTTAAACCATATTCCGAGGTGAACATTTTGCAATGTTTACATATGTCATTTGTAGGTAGCACCATTCATTTTTGATACCAAACTTTTAAATTAAAAAAGTTTGAAATCTTTATTTTAGTTTTAATTGAAAACTAAATGATTAAGTTTACTATTTCCAGTAAGCAAAATACTCTGGTGTTTTTCAAACAGAAATCATATTGATTGAAATTTAAAATTTTGAGATATTTTTTAATTTTTCGGCCATTTGTGAGCGATCGACACATTTGTGAAAAACACTCCGTTTTAAAAATTTTGCAAAAATAAAATATACGTCTGTGACACATTATTTCTGAAAAATTAGCAAATTTAATATTAAATTAATTTGATTTACACATGTATTACTTATTTATAGCATGAAATTTAGAATAAAACTATTTCTTAAACACAGAGTTCAACTTTTTGTCTTTTCCACCGTATGTGTTGACAGATTTATGAATGCTAAATAAGATAAAGTGTACGGAGATCACAAGTGACATAACTGTACAATTTTTTTCCGTTAAAGGGAAGAAATTCTGACAGACACGACCTTTAAATTTATACTTAAAAATTGCCATACAAAAAAAAAACTTGAAATACATCCGCCCCCACCCAAAAAATTCAAAATTATTTTGAAAATAGGGAGGCAAAATGATTTGTATTAAACGTTTTCATTTTTGATTAGTAAATATAATCTTCACTTAATAATTTTATAAACTAACTCCAACAAAACTTTGACGTATTATTAAAATATTTTTGAAACTTTATAAATTATTATTATTATTAAAAATGAAAACAATTAATTTATAATTTCATTATTAATCGAATTTTTTTATATTTATAATATTTATTCAAGCATTTATAAAACTTATAAAATTAAATAATGTCAGAGTTACATTGCATTTATTATTTTACTATTGGGAACAGATTCTCGAAAATAGAGGCAAAACTTTTCAAGAAAATAATAGATGATTTACATTCCCAATGCGTCCTGCGTTTAATAAAATCAAATGTCGCAACAAGTTTTAATTTCTTAAAATTTCATGAATTTACGTGAAGGAGTGGTAACAGATGTAAAAAAAATATTTTTACCAAGATTTAAAAAAAATAATAATTACAGAAATAATTTCATTCATTTGTGAATAAGTCTTAAAAATTTCATTAAAATCTGACAATTATTTGAATTTTGCAAGAATTTCCAAATTAATGTTTGTCACCGGGAAAAAAAACCCCAAAATTGAGTAATGCAAAATTACATTTTCCATTGTAAAACCTCGTAACGATTTGGTTACCCGCTAACTCAAATCAAAACGAGATATTTTACCAAAATTTCAAACGTGTTAGAAGAGAAAAAAAAAATTTTTAAAAATACTTTGATCTTTCCTCTAAATAATAATGTAAACATTTTGATGGAAAAAAGTTGTTTTTATTAAGTTCGTGGTTTTTTTTTATTCATACTATGCTGTTTTTTTTTAGCAATTAGTGGCGGTACCTACATTTATTTAATAGATTTTTATTCTTAAGAAATTTAATAATATATAGTTTTCATATAGACACAAGGGGCATAGGTCATTTGAAGACTTATATATTCTAGATTTTTAAAAAATTTTCCATTTTGGTGTGAGAGTTTTATTTGTTTCTTTTAGATACCAACAATAGGGATATTCTATTTTTGTACTTATTATTATTAAATGAAAACATGTGTTGATAAAATCGTTTTTTCAGAGAGTTCTTAGTACTACCTACATAAATCTTTACATTACTAGGATTTTCCATAGAAGAAATACTACATTGATAAACAATGGATTCTGTAGGGCAGCTGTTTTCTTCTCTTTTACATATTCAATATTTTGGCTTTTATATCCACTATTTTTAAGACAGTATTATAAAAATTACTAGGCTTATTAAGCACTTCTTCATATATACTTTTCTAAATCTAAAGTCACATATACCAACCATATAAAAAACTAAACACTAATCATTTATATATCTACCAAAAATGTAACCATCCTCCATCCATTATTAAACATGTACCCTCATCCATAGAATATAGAATTAGTACAAATTCAGCAAATGAAAAATTAGATCCTTTTTAAGTCTGACTTTTATATTCCAAACACGGTCAGCATATTGTGGCCGTGTTCATAGTTGATATTAACGAATGTTAGCCTTTTCGTTTTTTTTTGTTAATAATATTTCCAAAATTTTTAGCCTCTTTTACACGTGGATTTTTGTATTATCAAAGAGTATGTTACGGAGAGAGTTTAGTCGTTCTCTTTGCATATTTAAATGTGATCTAAAAAGCTGCTGTCAAAGAGATCTAACGCTTGTTTTCTTGTTCTTGTCATATAGTAGTACCTTGTTAGTCGTTTTTAAGGAAACTTGTTTTATATTAGATAGGACCTAATCAATTTGTTCAAAGACCATGATCTTAAGATGGCAACAATCACTAACGCTAAAGTCATAAGTTTCTTAGAGGTTACCTTCGAACATGAGCAATGGCCTGTACAAACCGTACACTAAAGACTTACATAACCACACCTACATCAACAGGGAATCAAATCACCCCCAGAGAATCACTAGCAACCTACATAAATCTATCTAATTTCGTTTAAGTACAAACTCTAGCAAAAAGGAAATTTTTGACAATTCTAAAATTAAATACATTAATACTTCAGAAAAAGTAAACTCAACACTAGTTTAGAATCAGTCAGTCAGTTAAGTGCTATACGTGATACACGCTTGGGCGATCATGTCTCGAAAGAGACATGACTGACTGGGGAGAAGATTATCCCGCAGTAGGTTGTCATTGCTTTCTGCGGGAGACTGGTTGCTGACCAAGGCTATAGAACCCAATCTGTCGTGTTATTTAACCCATAACTGGAATGAATAGACGAATTAATACCTTTCCCAAGGGTATGTGCGCGTAAGTGAATGCAATGAATTCGGTTGGAATTCGAACTCGGCTCCCCGATTTCTCATTCCAAGCCGATATCCAATGCACCACAACGCACATCCTTAGAATACTCTGTTAAAATCATTGTAGGTAGAAATAAGTAGTAATCACGTAAGCATAACATTATTTGGTTTAATCCACCATTCAGCCGTAATGTTCAAACAAACGTTGGTAAATTCTTCTTAAATTTAATTAAAAAACATTTCGATCTTCACCCACACTAAAAAATTCAACAAAATAATGTTAAAGTCATAGTTGCGTTGAGGACATAGACAAATATATTTTACATAATAATATGATATCAAATAAATATTTGGTCCACCTGAATAATAAAGGTTATCCTACTACTACTAATAATGACCTTTCAAAAATAATTGCGATTGCTGAAAAAATTAAGACCTATCCATTGAATGGCCAATGTATGCCCGAAAGAATTGTTAAATGAGTTCGCATTCATCCGGATAATGACGATTATGTTATATTTCACTTTCGATCGACCGCTAACATATGAAAGCTTAGATTTAACAATCCCATGTTGTCTTTAAACTACAGTAAACACTGCAAAAGCACTGCTTAAAAGTTCGGTTCACTGTGTAGGGCCAGGAAGTTTTTCCCGTCTGAGTCCATCCTGCACATATATAAATCTACCATCCGCCCGTGTATTGAATACTGCTGCCGCATCTGGTCCGGTGCACCTGCTATTCACCACGGGGTTCTTGACAGAATCCAACGGAGAATCTGTAATGTGATCGATACCGACATGGTAGCTCGGCTGCAGTCGCTATCTCACTGGCGGGACGTGGCTTCCTGTGCTTCTTCTATAAATACTTTCACGGCTTCTGCTCCAATGAACTTAGATCACTGGTGTCTCCTGTGTATGAATTTACAAGAGCTACTAAATTAGCAACTAGGTCCCACCCTTTTACAGTGAAACCGATAAAATGTAACCGTAATTTCTACTCTAACAGTTTTTTTTATCGTACCTCCCGCCTGTGGAATTCCCTTCCATATACTTGCTTCTCCGACAGCTACAAGCTTCAGGAATATAAGTGTAAGGTCAACAAGCATCTCTTATCTCACTAACTCACATCCATTCTCTCAAGCTCTTTTTACATCTACTTCACCCCCATCCTCGGTATTCTCATCCGTCTATTACTCTCCTCCTGACATTTCCTATAACTAACCTCTCTTTCCCATCACTTTCCCCTATGTACCCCCCTGCGCAACAGTGGCAGTAAAATGCCTTGTTTGGGGTGAGATGATTAAAAAAAATATTATTGGAAATTAAAAGAAATAACAAGAACCCAATTATTACCTGGAATATAGTCTCTAAATCCAAATCTTACAATAGAAAAGGAGACAAATGCCATTTTTAGAAAACACTTCTCATCATAAACATTATAAACAACCCTAATCTACTTAACAAAAAAGCGATTTAATAACCACATGCTTTTATATTTCAAAAATACTTAAATTCTTAGACCCCGATTGATACAAATTCCTCTATACGTTCGCTTCTTTCTTTCTTTCTTTCTTAGGTCAGTTTGTAATATGCACTTGATGATTGCATAACGCATGAAACACCGAGTCGTGCCATCGATGTAGGGCAATATATATATATAACATTATTCAATAAATTCCGGGTCTAACTAATAAAACAACAACTTTTAGGCAAAATTCGACTTTATTGATCAACATAATCTCTTTCTAGGGTGACACACTGGTTTCAACGCGTCTCTAACAATTCGATGCCTTTTTTGTAGAACGATTTGTCTCAAAATACACCTCAGTTTCTGATATTCTTTCGTCATTGGAGCCAAATCGCATTCTTTTGAGGTCAGTCAATAGTCACTGGGGGCCAGATCTAGAGAATAGAGTAAATGCAGAAGCAATTCGAAGTGCAATTCATGTAGTTTTGCCATCGTTGCAATCGACTTGTGATACGGTGCGTTGTCTTGGTGAAAGATCACTTTCTTCTTTTTCATTTGTGGCCATTTTTTGACGATTTCTTCTTTCAAATAGACCAATAATGCGATATAATATTTACTATTGATGATTCTTCCTTTCTCAAGGTAATCGATGAACAAAATACCTTGCGCATTTCAAAATACTGAGACCAAAACCTTGCCTGCTGTTTGCGACTTTGGTTGGTTTGGACGGCTTTCACCTGCTGTTCTCCACTCAGTTGACTGCAGATTTGACTCTGGAGTAAAGTGGTGGATCCATGTTTCATCTATTGTCACATATTTACGCAAAGACTCCTTGTTGCGTTGAAACAGTTGCAAACAACGCTCTGAATCGTCGACGCATTGTTGTTTTTGATCGACTGTAAGCAAACGCGACACCCACTTTGAACACAGCTTTCTCATTGACAAATGTTCATGCATAATGGTGAATACACTGCCTTCTGATATGTTCAAAGCCACTGCTTTCTCACGCAACTTCAATTTACGATCTGCCAAAACGAGTTTGTGAATTTTTTTTATGTTATATGAGGTAACATCCTATTCTGGGAGACCTGAGCGTTCAGCATCATTTGTGTCTGTACGACTACGTTTCTTAACCGTTGTTTCCGATGGAGCAGTGCCTGAATAACACTTATCAAGCGATTGCTTTGCTTGAACAGTATTTTTTCCCATCAGAAAGCAATACTTTATCAACTTACGAAATTCAGCTTTTCCCCCTTTTTTTTATAAAAATTTGGCAACAGCAGCGTCACTTAAATAACTGTAATTTGTAAATTAATAATCTGATTGAACCCAAGCTTTCTCAAATGCCATTTGAAGGTTAAAACTTTATAAAAATTATATAGATTTTTTATTAGTGGCACCATCTATATGTCAGGCCCGGGACTTACTGAGTGATGTTTTGGCTACACTTTTAGCCATTATCAAGAATAAATTTTGTATTACTTGTAATAAACATGTGAAAAGTTTATGCATATAGAGTTAAGTTCCGAACACGGTAAGCCCGTTGTTATCATATTCATAATTGATGTTATTAAGTGTAGGATTTTTCCTTTTTATTAGGAATGCCTCCATTACTTTTAATCTTCTTTATATATATATATATATATATATATATATATATATATATTGTTATGACCGAAGGGCCATAGAAAGATAACACGGACTCGGGTATAAGGTTGAATAGTATATTCTCGGGGAACGTAGTACAAAGGTACTACGTGGAATAGAGAGTACTTCCTCTCGCAGCGTCCTGACTCACTCATTCACTCATTCTGTGGCTACTATTCAGTGACAGTATTTAGTCACCTCCCCACTTAAGGCAAAATGTGACACAAAGTCTTTTTAATGTGGGTCTTCCGGGCCATATAGCCTGGCCAAAAAATGTTTATCTTTCTCCAGTCGTGACTCTATCCTTCGGCAGAGCCACGACTGTGTTAATTGTTCGGGCGTATGTTGCGGGGGCTCGAGGTCAAATGTGTCGTAAATGATCTCGATGGGTTCTTCCACTTCATCCTGTGTGCTGTTAAAATCCATTTCATGCTGTTTTTTAATTTGATTAATGTGTCTTTTGTGCGTGTGTCTTAGTCCCTGTATTATATACACCATCTCGCCGATCCTTCTAGTGATCGTGCCCTCCTCCCAGGACGGCGAATTCTTTTAAAAACTTTTAAAGAAGATTTTCTGACCTGGGAGAAACCGTTTTTTTTTATACGTTTTCGGTCTTATGTATTTTTGACAGTTTGGGAATTAATTTGTCAAACACGGATGTCATCTTTTTGGCAAACATGGGTTTTGCCGGTGATCCAGTTCAAGGTTCGGTAAATTTTCCCTTTCTCCTCGACCTTCGTTTTTCGGGCGGCGTATGTTGTCGGGGCTCGAGGTCAAATGTGTCGTAAATGATCTCGATGGGTTCTTCCACTTCATCCTGTGTGCTGTTAGAATCCATTTCATGCCGTTTTTTAATTTGATTAATGTGTCTTTTGTGGGTGTGTCTTAGTCCCTGTATTATATACACCATTTCGCCGATCCTTCTAGTGATCGTGCCCTCCTCCCAGGACGGCGAATTCTTTTAAAAACTTTTAAAGAAGATTTTCTGACCTGGGAGAAACCGTTTTTTTATACGTTTTCGGTCTTATGTATTTTTGACAGTTTGGGAATTAATTTGTCAAACACGGATGTCATCTTTTTGGCAAACATGGGTTTTGCCGGTGATCCAGTTCAAGGTTCGGTAAATTTTCCCTTTCTCCTCGACCTTCGTTTTTCGGGCGGCGTATGTTGTCGGGGCTCGAGGTCAAATGTGTCGTAAATGATCTCGATGGGTTCTTCCACTTCATCCTGTGTGCTGTTAGAATCCATTTCATGCTGTTTTTTAATTTGATTAATGTGTCTTTTGTGGGTATGTCTTAGTCCCTGTATTATATACACCATTTCGCCGATCCTTCTAGTGATCGTGCCCTCCTCCCAGGACGGCGAATTCTTTTAAAAACTTTTAAAGAAGATTTTCTGACCTGGGAGAAACCGTTTTTTTATAAGTTTTCGGTCTTATGTATTTTTGACAGTTTGGGAATTAATTTGTCAAACACGGATGTCATCTTTTTGGCAAACATGTGTTTTGCCGGTGATCCAGTTCAAGGTTCGGTAAATTTTCCCTTTCTCCTCGACCTTCGTTGTTCGGGCGGCGTATGTTGCGGGGGCTCGAGGTCGAATGTGTCGTAAATGATCTCGATGGGTTCTTCCACTTGATCCTGTGTGCTGTTAGAATCCATTTCATGCTGTTTTTTAATTTGATTAATGTGTCTTTTGTGGGTATGTCTTGGTCCCTGTATTATATACACCATTTCGCCGATCCTTCTAGTGATCGTGCCCTCCTCCCAGGACGGCGAATTCTTTTAAAAACTTTTAAAGAAGATTTTCTGACCTGGGAGAAACCGTTTTTTTTATACGTTTTCGGTCTTATGTATTTTTGACAGTTTGGGAATTAATTTGTCAAACACGGATGTCATCTTTTTGGCAAATATGTGTTTTGCCGGTGATCCAGTTCAAGGTTCGGTAAATTTTCCCTTTCTCCTCGACCTTCGTTGTTCGGGCGGCGTATGTTGCGGGGGCTCGAGGTCAAATGTGTCGTATATGATCTCGATGGGTTCTTCCACTTCATCCTGTGTGCTGTTAGAATCCATTTCATGCTGTTTTTTAATTTGATTAATGTATCTTTTGTGGGTATGTCTTAGTCCCTGTATTATATACACCATTTCGCCGATCCTTCTAGTGATCGTGCCCTCCTCCCAGGACGGCGAATTCTTTTAAAAACTTTTAAAGAAGATTTTCTGACCTGGGAGAAACCGTTTTTTTATACGTTTTCGGTCTTATGTATTTTTGACAGTTTGGGAATTAATTTGTCAAACACGGATGTCATCTTTTTGGCAAACATGTGTTTTGCCGGTGATCCAGTTCAAGGTTCGGTAAATTTTCCCTTTCTCCTCGACCTTCGTTGTTCGGGCGGCGTATGTTGCGGGGGCTCGAGGTCGAATGTGTCGTAAATGATCTCGATGGGTTCTTCCACTTGATCCTGTGTGCTGTTAGAATCCATTTCATGCTGTTTTTTAATTTGATTAATGTGTCTTTTGTGGGTGTGTCTTAGTCCCTGTATTATATACACCATTTCGCCGATCCTTCTAGTGATCGTGCCCTCCTCCCAGGACGGCGAATTCTTTTAAAAACTTTTAAAGAAGATTTTCTGACCTGGGAGAAACCGTTTTTTTTATACGTTTTCGGTCTTATGTATTTTTGACAGTTTGGGAATTAATTTGTCAAACACGGATGTCATCTTTTTGGCAAATATGTGTTTTGCCGGTGATCCAGTTCAAGGTTCGGTAAATTTTCCCTTTCTCCTCGACCTTCGTTGTTCGGGCGGCGTATGTTGCGGGGGCTCGAGGTCAAATGTGTCGTATATGATCTCGATGGGTTCTTCCACTTCATCCTGTGTGCTGTTAGAATCCATTTCATGCTGTTTTTTAATTTGATTAATGTGTCTTTTGTGGGTATGTCTTAGTCCCTGTATTATATACACCATTTCGCCGATCCTTCTAGTGATCGTGCCCTCCTCCCAGGACGGCGAATTCTTTTAAAAACTTTTAAAGAAGATTTTCTGACCTGGGAGAAACCGTTTTTTTATACGTTTTCGGTCTTATGTATTTTTGACAGTTTGGGAATTAATTTGTCAAACACGGATGTCATCTTTTTGGCAAACATGGGTTTTGCCGGTGATCCAGTTCAAGGTTCGGTAAATTTTCCCTTTCTCCTCGACCTTCGTTGTTCGGGCGGCGTATGTTGCGGGGGCTCGAGGTCGAATGTGTCGTATATGATCTCGATGGGTTCTTCCACTTGATCCTGTGTGCTGTTAGAATCCATTTCATGCTGTTTTTTTAATTTGATTAATGTGTCTTTTGTGGGTGTGTCTTGGTCCCTGTATTATATACACCATTTCGCCGATCCTTCTAGTGATCGTGCCCTCCTCCCAGGACGGCGAATTCTTTTAAAAACTTTTAAAGAAGATTTTCTGACCTGGGAGAAACCGTTTTTTTTTATACGTTTTCGGTCTTACGTATTTTTGACAGTTTGGGAATTAATTTGTCAAACACGGATGTCATCTTTTTGGCAAACATGTGTTTTGCCGGTGATCCAGTTCAAGGTTCGGTAAATTTTCCCTTTCTCCTCGACTTTCGTTGTTCGGGCGGCGTATGTTGTCGGGGCTCGAGGTCAAATGTGTCGTAAATGATCTCGATGGGTTCTTCCACTTCATCCTGTATGCTGTTAGAATCCATTTCATGCTGTTTTTTTAATTTGATTAATGTGTCTTTGTGAGTATGTCTTGCTCCCTGTATTATATACACCATCTCGCTGATTCTTCTAGTGATCGTGCCCTCCTCCTAGGAGGGCATATTCTTTTGAAAACTTTTAAAGAAGATTTTCTGACCTGGGAGAAATCATGTTTCGGTACTTTTTCGGTCTTACGTATTTTTGACTGTTTGGGAATTAATTTGTCAAACACGGATCTCACCTTTCTAGCAAACATGGTTTCTGCTGGTGAGCCAGTTGATCTGTTAAAGTGAGTCGGAAATAGTTCTGATACGTCAGAGAGAGAGAGAGAGAGAGAGAGAGAGAGAGAGAGAGAGAGAGAGAGAGAGAGGTCAGAAGAACAGACCTGCTAGGAACGTGTCGGAAAAAATATCTCTCTCCCACCACGCTAGTAGACACGTACACCGTTTCTAAGCAGAACCAACCTAAAGGAAGGGGAGAAAAAAAGTTAGATTGCATTTTCTTATTCTTTTTTTACTCTCTCTTTTGTTGTACAAAGATTTACAAATATAATCATTAGTCCACATAGACTGGCGTTCGCTACAGTCTTGTTATCTTTTATTTGTTCTTTACTATTTCCCTTATTTCTGAATTATGCATCCAACTTTCTCTTGATTTTCAGCTGTCGAGGAATGCAGCATGAAGACAACCACACCCTTTTTCTCAGGTCCTTAAATTTCTCTGAGATCAGAAATCACAACGTGGCAGGGAAAGTGAGAGATTTTGACTAATCATTTGACAATCATCTGGGGGTGGAACGGAAGCGAACAGCCGCAGAGTCAGGTGCGACTAATATACGTCCAGTTAACGCACGCAACATACATACAGGCAACCGTTAGCCCGGGGCGGTTTGGGCCATATATATATATATATATATATATATATATATATATATGATTACTTTTCTTAGATATATAACAGTGCTTTGTTTTCAATCATTTATACTGTAGCAGGATGGAATATAATACATACTACAAAATAAAAGCAAAAGAATAAAATGCAAACTATGTATTCAGGAAAAACTGAAAATCATAGAATTCAAGAAATGAATTGTTAAACAAAGGGAATGAAATTATTTCAACGTGTCGATTGGCTGCTAGATTAATTTGGAAAAACATGGAAAAGAATTGTAGGGCAACCAAGGATAACAAACACCAATTTTGAAAACAAAAAGCGTGAAATAGTCTATTAATAGGTAAATAATGTAAAAATGATATATAGCATACATATAGTGACTTCACCGATTTGAGTAGATATCCTCTTTTTTTAAAGTGCAATTGGCGTCTATCGCCCTGGGAAATTAAAAGTCTTACAGAAATTGTTTCGTTCGGCAGTGAACAAACTTGCGTATTAATTATATTGGAGAAGACACCTTTAAGTCAGGCCTGTACAGGGTGTGCGTTGTGGCACAGTGGATATCGGCTAGGAACGAAAAACCGGGGAGCCGAGTTCGAATTCCAACCGAATTCATTGCATTCACTTACGCGCAAATACCCTTGGGAAAGGTATTAATCCGTCTCTTCCTTCCAGTTATGGGTTAAATAGCAGGACAGATTGGGTTCTATAGCCTTGGTCGGCAACCAGTCTACCGCAGAAAGCAATGGCAACCTACTGTGGGATAATCTTCTGCCCAGTCAGTCATGTCTCTTTCGAGACATGATCGACCAAGCGTGTATCACGCATGGCACTTAACTGACTGACTGAATATAATAATTGAAAACATGATTAAGGCTGCTACTGTGTATAAAGTGGGGGATCAGTTTTATATTGTTATGAAGTAATAAACTAATCCCCCACTAATTAATACTTAATAATAGAATACATCTCTTCTCCCTCTACCTAGGAGTCAAATAGCAGGACAGATTGGGTTATATAGCCTTGGCTGATAACCAGTCTACCGCAGAAAGCAATGACAACCTACTGCTGGATAATCTTCTGCCCAGTCAGTCATGTCTCTTTCGAGACATGATCGCCCAAGCGTGTTTCACGTATGGCACTTGACTGACTGACTGTACACTCACGATAAAGCGCAACTGGATATTCTGAAATAATGATTAATTATTAATTGTTAATTACGCGTTTTGATTTCAGGATAATCAACTGCGCTCTTTTGTGGTTAAAGCACACTTGAATTGAAGGTGGTTTCTCCAATATAAGTAGAGAGAGATAGGAAACCAGGGCAGGGAATCATTGATTTTTAGCAATGGTCAAACACTGGCTTTTGATATTTGTGAAAAATTCAAAACTCTTTCGGCCACACGATAAGTTAGAATAAATTTTTGACAAACATGCGTAACGTATTGAAATTCAGGGAGAAAAAAGAAAAAAAAAGAAAAAAAGAACTAAAAATAAAACAAAAAGAACAAAAAACAAAACAAAAACAAAAAAAAAGCAAATTCATCTTGAAAGAATGAGATGAAGATTAGAGGAGTTAGACGATTGAAATACTTAAATTGTAATCAGGAATTATCGCCAGCGTTGTACGGAAAGCATTGAACTGCGAATTGCTTTGAGTAAAAAAAGACAAAACCAAAAAAAGATTCATTTCGTTAAAATGGCTGGCAAGCGGTGGGTGGGTGTTGACAAAGAATGATTAAACATAGAATTTTGTTCTGGAGGAGAAGGAATGAGAAAGAGAGCCGTTAAAACGAAATAAAAGGGCTAACTTTTCTCCCGAGAAAATTGACAAGAGAAACAGGTAAAAAAAAAAATAAAAATGAAGAGTTAATCTGAAGTGATTCAGAGAAGATTACGAGACAAAAAGGGGGAATAAATAAGGCAGCAATGTCTGATGGGAATGATATATGAGGAAGAAAAGAGAAGAATAATACATGACGAAGGAAAGAGAAGAATGATGTATGAGGAAGAAAAGAGAAGAATGATATATGAGGAAGAAAAGAGAAGAATGATATATGAAGAAAAACAAGAGAAGAATGACATATGAAGAAGAAAAACGAAAAACAATATATGAGGAAGAAAAGAGAAGAATGATACATGACGAAGGAAAGAGAAGAATGATGTATGAAGAAGAAAAGAGAAGAATGATATATGAAGAAAAACAAGAGAAGAATGATATATGAAGAAGAAAAACGAAAAACAATATATGAGGAAGAAAAGAGAAGAATAATACATGACGAAGGAAAGAGAAGAATGATGTATGAAGAAGAAAAGAGAAGAATGATATATGAAGAAAAACAAGAGAAGAATGACATATGAAGAAGAAAAACGAAAAACAATATATGAAGAAGAAAAGAGAAGAATGATACATGACGAAGGAAAGAGAAGAATGATATATGAGGAAGAAAAGAGAAGAATGATATATGAAGAAAAACAAGAGAAGAATGATATATGAAGAAGAAAAACGAAAAACAATATATGAAGAAGAAAAGAGAAGAATGATACATGACGAAGGAAAGAGAAGAATGATATATGAGGAAGAAAAGAGAAGAATGATATATGAAGAAAAACAAGAGAAGAATGATATATGAAGAAGAAAAACGAAAAACAATATATGAAGAAGAAAAGAGAAGAATGATACATGACGAAGGAAAGAGAAGAATGATGTATGAGGAAGAAAAGAGAAGAATGATATATGAAGAAGAAAAAAAAGAAAAATATATGAAGAAGAAAAACGAAAAACAATATATGAAAAAGAAAAGAGAAGAATGATATATGAGGAAGAAAAGAGAAGAATGGTATATGAAGAAGAAAAATATATGAAGAAGAAAAGAGAAGAATGATATATGAGGAAGAAAAGAGAAGAATGATATATGAAGAAGAAAAATATATGAAGAAGAAAAGAATGCTATATGAACAAGAAAAGGGAAATCAATATATGAAGAAGAAAAGAGAAGAATGATATATGAGGAAGAAAAGAGAAGAATGGTATATGAAGAAGAAAAATATATGAAGAAGAAAAGAGAAGAACGATATATGAAGAAGAAAAGAGAAGAATGATATATGAGGAAGAAAAGAGAAGAATGGTATATGAAGAAGAAAAATATATGAAGAAGAAAAGAATGCTATATGAACAAGAAAAGGGAAATCAATATATGAAGAAGAAAAGAAAAGAGAAGAATGCTATATGAGCAAGAAAAAAGAAATCAGTATAAGAAGACAAGATAAGAATGATATATGAAAAAGAAAAGAGAAGAATGCTATATGAAGAAGAAAAAACAATATATGAAGAAGAAAAGAGAAGACTTATATATGAAGAAGAAAAAAGAAAAGGTTGTAGGAAAGATGTATAAACTAAAGACTAAATGTTTGTGGGTGAGCAGGAAGTCTAATTTTTAAAGAAAATATGAGATTATCGTTATTGTACGAGGGATATATATATATATATATATATATATATATATATATATATACTTAAACAAGAAAATAATAAACAGAAACTAAAAATCCTGAAAGCAATCTACATTAAACAATTTAAACCTGGTTTGAATACGATCAATTTTGATATTTCCAATAACGTACTCAAATGCCTGTAATCAGATCAGGGACCACAACGCCACTATTTGTCACTGACTTCGGACATCCGCCACGGTAGGGATGGACTTGTATTTTCAATTTAATTCTCTTTATTGTTAATAAGTTAAATGTTCTATGTTTACTGTGTTAATATTTATTCTTTGATAATGGCTTATGTGAGCCGAAAGCTTAGACCCGATAAAAAAATCAACAATTACTGTGAATTTTTTTTTGTCTTTCAACGATATCACCATCAAGTATATCAGACGGTACGAACGGATCCTACACAAAATTAATAGACAAAACTTGTCTATATTATTCAATGAAATCTGCATTAATGAAAAAATGCTGCCAAAATACACACACACACAATATATATATATATATATATATATATATATATATATATATATATATAAACATGTTACGGAAATTAACGAATTTTAACGAAACTTGGTTATAAGCAACCGACAATTTGTAATGAATTATTTTGAACATTATTTTTACCGATACTCGTATTTAAGTAGATATTCTGTTTTTAATTAAATAGTATTTTATATTTATATCTACCGGCCTGATTATTTTACGATAAATTTTATTGCGAAAATGTGTGCTATCCAGCAGGATTCGAACCTGCGACCCCTATTTACATAGGGGAAGCATGCCATTTGATCTGGTACCGTCTTGACCACTCGACCATGAATAGCCTCTTGATCAGACGAGGTTTTTTAAATTTTGTTTTTAAATTGTGTTATATAAGCATGATAAAAACGATGTTTTTTAAATTTTGTTTTTAAATTGTGTTATATAAGCATGATAAAAACCTCGTCTGATCAAGAGGCTATTCATGGTCGAGTAATCAAGACAGTACCAGATCAAATGGTAACTTCCCCTATGTAAATAGGGGACGCAGGTTCGAATCCTGCTGGATATCACACATTTTCGCAATAAAATTTATCGTAAAAATAATCAGGCCGGTAGATATAAATATAAAATACTGTTTAATTAAAAACAGAAGATCTACTTAAATACGAGTATCGGTAAAAATAATGTTCAAAATAATTCATTATATATATATATATATATATATATATATATATAGAGAGAGAGAGAGAGAGAGAGAGAAAGCGATAGAGTTGAATTAGAGATAAAAGTAGAAGTAAAAAGATATGCAGTTGGAAACGAAGAGTTACATAAAAAAAAACTTTTCTTCAGTTGCGTGATTACAAATGAAAGAACTAACGAAATAAAATTTAAATAATGCATGAAATGGGAAATAAAATAAAAAGTAATCCTTAAAAAGGAAGAATGAATAGAAAATGAAAGAAAGGAAGAATGAATGAATGACAGAAAGAATTCAAGAAAGAAGGAATAAATGAAAGAATGAAAAGATAAGAGCAACAACCCGAACAATGTAAATAATGCATTATTATTAATTTGAAAATTAAACTAGAAATTACTTTATTCTTTAAGTAATTTAACAGTGTTGCCCTAATAATAATCTCGCTCTAATGTGCCGCTTTTGCTATATTATGTTAAGATGACCACAAAAGAAACCGGGTAATTACATTATAGATTACAGAATTCTTGTTTTCTTTTCAGATCAAGATCTAGCAAATTTCCAGTACTCTTTTCGATATTCTTAATGAAATCAGTAATTCTTCTGATCCGATTGGGACAGTCTCCTTATACATATTCGGTACTTCAGTTTTATTTACGAATACCTGTCAAAATATAGTTTATTTATAGCACAACAGTAGTCCTTGTCGACAGGATTGGTTTGATTTTTACGATGAAAGATTTTGTCCTTTGCCTTATCCAGATAAAACTCATGCTAACAGATTTTTTTACGGAGAAGATTCTAGTTTGTGCTCATTTAGTTAAATGTAAGTAATTTCCACATTTACTAGTGAATGATGATTCTACAATGTCGCATCGATTTTGGTGTATTCTTTGAAATAATTTACTACATTGTTTATGGCATGATTCGCAGTATTTTTGTTTCATGTTTTTATGCCGCATTGATAATGTTAGATTTTGATATATCCTGAAAAGAAATACAGTATAAAATGATCAGTTGAAGAATGGAACTCCACACCAGGAATAGGAAATACAGGTTTATTGTACTAAGGTACAATTAACAATAATACACATATAGGCAAGCCACGGGTTGGAGCGGAATCGACTATCGAATAGTGAATGCCTTTGCCTAAGACCTTTCCATCTTTGTCCCGATTTTTAACTGATATATCCCGAAAAGGAATACAGTATAAAAAGATCAGTTGAAGAATGGAACTCGACACCAGGAATAAGAAACACAGATTTATGGTACTAAGGTACAATTAACAATAATACACATATAGGCAAGCGACGGGTTGGAGCGGAATCGACTATCGAATAGTGAATGCCTTTGCCTAAGACCTTTTCTGTATTTACTAGCCTTCCCACGCAAGGGCAGATGTGACACATGGTCATTTTATAGTGGTTATTCCCGACCATATAGCCGAGCCAAAAAATGTCTGTCTATTTTTCCCCAGTCGTAGTTCTACCCTTCGGCGGAATCACGACTGGGTTTGTGCTCTCTGCTCGGAAGCAGAGAGCGCCCTCTACCCGAAGGCAGAGAGCCGACAGTGTCATAGAAATGTCAGGCGAATACCTAAGACCTTTTTCCTTATTCGTACCGCTCGTTACCGTCTTTTATAAAGTAGAGCATTCTATTCTCGGGGATGGCAGGATGTTCCACTATAACAGATTTGATGTTCGTTGTGGATATGTTTGGTGTAGGTAGTTTTCTTTATGATCATTTCATCCCAAGAAGGGCAGAAATTCCACGGTGCGCAGTTTGTCACAGCACGAGATTAAGAAAGGTACAGAGAATATCGAAGAAAAATAAAACATGGATCGGTTGGTTGGTTGGTTGGTTGTTTTGTTTTTATGGCAAATCAACCTCGGCGGGTCATTTATTGCCAACTAATTTTATTAATTTATTGCTGGTAATACCTTTTCCTTTCAACAATTTATTGTTGTTTTTATATAAATTTTGTGTCTAGTAATACTTTTTTCTTTTTGAGTATCAAGATTCATTGGGATTTTTTTAAAGGGCAGGGTCCCCAAGTACTACACTTGTTATTTAACACATAACTGGAGGGAAGGGACGGATTAATACCTTCCCCAAGGGTACCAGTGCTTAAGTGAATGCTGGGTATTCAACTGGAATTCGAACTCGGTTCACCGATTTCTTTTTCCGAGCCGATATCCACTGCACCACAACGCACAACCGTCACTAAACGGTTAGAACACCTGTTATTCCCAAGCGGTCACCCATCTAAGTACTGACCAGGCTCAAAGTTGCTTAACTTGAAGAAAAAAAAACATTCAAGAAACAGAATCTGAAAAAGAAGGCAAAGAAGGGTAAAAGAATCCGACATAATAGGATTCAAAGGAGCATAAATATTCAACGATGAAGAATTCAAAAAGAATCTGAAGAATATTAATTAGAAGAGGAAGTTTTCAACTAGCAATAATAAATAATATAAACCCGGAGTAAATAAAAATATATATAACAATTTTGGATTTTTCAGATGCTTCTAAACCCGTACACCGGTTTAAAACAAATCGACTTTCTCAAGCCCCAATCATAAATAATTTAATAAAACCAAACAAAGAACCCAAAAATCCATAATGTTCATCATTAAAGTTCAAAGAAAACCTTAGCAAGTTATAGTTTTATCAATATAATTTTAAAATCTTGTGTTGTGGTGTAAGGAATATCGGCTCGAATCGAGAAATTAGAGTGGTGGGTTCGGATTCTAGTTGAATTTGTGGTATTCACTTACGCGCGAATACCTTTGGGAAATATATGAATCAATATCTTCTCCATGCTATGGGTTAAATAACAGCGCTGATTGGGTTTTATGGAACTTTGTTGGCAATTAGTCTTCAGTAGAAAGAAATCGCAACCTACTGCGGGAAAATCTTCTGCCTAATCATTCATGTCTGTAAAGAGACATGATCGCCCATCACGTAAGGCAATTAACTGCCTGACTGAATTTTAAAATACCGCGATTTAGGAAACAAATTTAGTTTTTGTAGCAATATTAATCCACGTGATTAAAATTTTCTTTTTAATTAATCTTGTCTTCCCTTGGAATATTATTAACCCAATTAGTAACTTACGAGTCACGAGTATTCAAGTTCAAGTATTATGTACAAAACCAAACTTGACACAAAACGAATCTTTCTGAAGCATTCACTGGAAAACGAAACAAAATTGCTTATGGATTTTCTATGCTGGTCAGAGAAACAGAAACAAGACAAATTATTCTATCCGTTTGTCTATTTCGAAACAAAAAGTAGTTATATCTAAATAACAAAGAAAGAAGTCGTTGGGAGTACATCATTTCATTGGATTCTGTTTGATCTTGGAAATAGGCAACGGGGACACACTGGGGTTGGGGTCACAAATAATTCCCGTCCATATTCATGAATATTAATTTAACACTGATTCGATAGCCATATGTTGTGTAGACTTCGTTAACTGTTCGTAATTTGACAAGCCTGGTGCTGTGATTTGATTCTTGCCGATATTTTCGGTCAACAATTTGGATCGTCTACCGAAGAAAATACATAATCCAACCCCTCCCCCAACAAAAAAGGAAAAGAAGAAAATCTCATTAACCTTTGTCAAGTTTGAAAACGGATGTAACAGCTTTTTAAGCCATAACTAGCAGAACGAGAGTACGTTGTTTAAATCTTCGTTCTTTGTCAATTCTCGTTGCATGCCAGTGACGAGGGCGATTTGTGTTGACGTATTACAATGAGATAAAGTGTAGTAATAAAAGAAAAGCAATTTAGGTAGCGTCGCAGCAGACAACGGAAAATGGGGCACAGAAATCAAAAAGTGCATTAAAAGATCGAAAAATGTCTACCCGAAAAAATAGGAAGAAGGATACGAAGAAAAAGAAAAATCAACCGAAGAAAATGTATCTGAAGAAGTAGAGTCTGAAAATGAAAGCAGAGATGAAGGAGAATCGAAGAAGTATAAAATGAAGAAGAATCGATCGATGATCAAAGAATTTGAAGAAGGAAAATCTGACAAAGAAGGCAAAGAAGAAGCAGAATCTGAAGAAAAAAATCCTATGGTGAAGAAGCAGTAGAAGAAAAACAATTTGAAGCAGTAGAATCTGAGATAGAATGTAATAAAAAAAAAAGAGAATTCGAAGAAGATTCCAAAGAAAAGTAGCATTCGCAGAAAAAAGAATGTGATGAAGCAGTATATGAAAAAGAAGGCAAAGAAGAAGAATCCGAGGAAGAAGAAGAAGCCGAAGAAAAGGTATTTGAAGAAGAATCTGAATTTGTATTTATTTCTGAGATGAGTAATTTTCAATAATTTTGGAATTATTTCAAACTTTTGTTCTCATCCTGGTTGATACAGATGTTATAATAGACACAACGTTTCGACCAAGTACCCTCTGGTCATCATCAGGTGTCTATAGATTGGCTGATATAGATTATATTGTTGATTATTGCGAAATAACCTGTGAAATCTTTCATGTCTATTATAACACCTCTATTAACTAAGCGAACCTTCAAAAACCAAATCAATTTGACACAATCTAGTTTAAGAATCCTACGAGAAGGATTGGCAAAGTACTTAAGTTAGTAACGGAAATAAGGAGAGTTTGGAGAACCTGATAGTACCTAGGAAGTGTTCTAACAGGAGATGGAAAGTGCGACACGGAGATCCGAAGGCGAATTGGCATGGCAAAGGACGCGTTCCAGAAGATGAGCAAAATACTAACACACAGGAAGATCTCAATAGAAACGAAGAAAAGAGTGCTAGACTGCTACGTGATGTCAGTTCTTCAGTACGGCTGTGAATGCTGGACAATATCATCGAAAATGAGGACAAAACTGGAAGCGGCCGAAATGTGGTTCTACAGAAGGATGCTACGGATATCGTGGACTGAGCATACAAGCAACGACGAAGTGTTAGAAAGAATGGCAACAAAAAGGAAATTGATGCTGAGCATCAGGAAGAGACAACTGAAGTTCCTGGGACATGCAATGAGGAAGGAGAGCCTGGAGAACCTGATACTGACTGGTCAGATAGAAGGAAGGAGAGACAGAGGAAGGCAGCGGATAACATATCTGCAGAGTCTGATCAGGTGGATGACGGAACGGGGGGTGCCAGGAGCAACAGGAGCAAACATACTAAGAGCCACAAGGGATAGGGAGACGTGGAGATCCATGATCGCCTACGTCCTGAAGGGACAGGGCACATAGAAGAAGAAGAAGAAGATACTGACTGGTCAGGTTAGAGGGAAAGTGAGACAGAGGAAGGCAGCGGATAACATATTTGCAGGGCCTGGTCGGGTGGATGACGGAACCGGGGTTACCAGGAGTAACAGGAACAAACATGCTGAGGGCCACAAGGGATAGGGAGACGTGGAGGGCCATGATCGCCTACGTCCTGAAGGGACAGGGCACATAGAAGAAGAAGATTAACTAAGATGAAAACAAATGTTCGAAATAATTCCAAAATGAAAATTACTCATCTCAGAAATAAATACAAATTATGACAAGTGGCACGAACGCACTAACAAAATCCAGTTGTCAAAATTCATCTGACACTGAATATAAAAGGCTCCAAAAATACACCACTAAAGTCATTCGGGCGTAGTGGATATAGTAGTTGGTTATACAAGTGTTAGTCTCATCTAGTGGTCATGAGTTCGATCCTTGGATCTGGTAGTGACAAACCAAATCCAACATGAAAGAACAATAACTGATTTCACAGAATATTTAGCAATAATCAACAAGATAATCCATATCAGCCAAGCTATAGACACCTGATGATGACCAGAGGGTACTTGGTCGAAACGTTGTGTCTATTATATCATCTATATCAACTAAGATGAGAACAAAAGTTAGAAATAATTCTAAGATTATTGAAGAATCTGAAATCTGAAAAAGAAGAGAAAAAATTTCCCGTGTCTTAATACAAAATATCAAGTTTTCGTTAGAAACAAACAAAGAATGATTAACTGCTATGTTAGATCTATTTTCCTATTTTCCTATTTCCCTATTTCCCTATTTTCCTATTTCACAGAAGAAGAAGAGACTTGAGGTGATAGTCATGTAGTTTTACAGAAGAATACTGAGATTATCATTCAAGAAGGAAATTACACTTACAACCACAAAGAGACCATCGAAATTTCAAGAAATTTCGTCGGTAGATGATCCAAATTGTTGACCGAAAATATCGGTAAGAATCAAATCACAACACCAGGCTTGTCAAATTACGAACAGTTAATGAAGTCTATACAACATATGGCTATCGAATCAGTGCTAAATTGATATTCATGAATATGGACGGGAATTATTTGTGACCCCAAGGAAGTCGGGTTTGGAGAATTTGACACCCGCTAGAGTTATTGAAGGCAAAATAGAGAAAAACCGTAAATAATCTACTTAATGAGTTTGTGTAAATGAATATTAAATCAGGAACTGGAAAACATGGCAAGGAGGATAATGTTGCTACTAATGAAAGGAATCTGTGGAATAGAAAGGATCGCCCACGGCATGAAGGGAGACGCCACTTAAAAGAAAAATTTGAATTCATACCTTTTCTAAGTGCATCAGTGTAAAGGGGATTAAAAAATTAAAAAAGACTCAACCGAAAATCGAACCAGGCTCGTCGATTTCATTTTTATGTGTTAACTAGTAGTTTAGCCCGGTTTCACTCGCGTATTTTAAG
Source organism: Ascarosepion bandense (assembly GCA_037127315.1). Taxonomy (NCBI): domain Eukaryota; kingdom Metazoa; phylum Mollusca; class Cephalopoda; order Sepiida; family Sepiidae; genus Ascarosepion; species Ascarosepion bandense. The sequence continues at coordinate 96,249 of JBBBDQ010028802.1, forward strand.
GAATAATAAGAATAAAAAACATATGATGAGTTTACATATCAAATAATTACAAAACGTTCACCTTTGTTACTTTTATAGATATAGGTAACAATGTAGAACGTCTCTATTGGATTAAGCTGGAAAAGGGAGGGGCAACATATATAGATATAGATAATATAAAGTGGGGTAATCGATTCTATATTATAATCAATACATAAACTGATCCCTCACTTTGTGGGGTCATAATATATATTTTTCTACCCCTAATTTTGACTTTCTGAAAAATTTCATGGTGTCGTTAGAGTTCTAACATTTTGATTTACAACTGAGCGCAACTCCCGTCGAGCTAGACCGCAAAATGCAGACGCAAAGTCGAATCTATCAAACAAACAAAAACTTACACAACGTCCACCCTCGTCACTTTTATAGATATAGATACTTCTTTACAGTATGCCAGAAGTTTTCTCCTTCATTCCCCATTTATTTTGTGAATGCCGAAACAATAAGGACTGAAGACTTTGATAGTTTGGATCTTGAACATTGCCTGGGTTTAGTTTTAGTTCTCTCAGGGTTATGTGAATGGATTACCTAATTAAAATCAAAGTCACTGCATTATCAAATATCATGTATAATTAACTCTTGGGTATAAAATATCTATTTAGGCGTTGGTGTGTATCGAAAGAATTTTCGTTTTCTTACGTATGTGTGATGGAGTGTAATGGATCACTGCTCGGAATTGGAAGTCGGAGAGCCGAGTTCGAATCCGTCACATTCATTACATTCTCTTGCGCGCAAATACCCATAGGGAAAGGTTTGAATTCATCTCTTCCCACCAGCTATGGGTTGAATAGCATATTTTTCTGGGTCCTATAGCTTTCGTTGGCAACCAGTCTACCGCAGAAAAAAAATGGAGCCTGCCTGGGGAATTCTGCCTAGTCAGTCATGAATCGAAAGAGATTCGATCACTATATCGTGTATCACATATGGCGTTTGCCTTGAGTTGTGTTGTTTTGCTTTGTTTTGTACAAGCTTTCAAATCTCAGCCAGTGACTTCAAAAGAGAATACTTGTTTTTGTATCAGATAAAAAATAAACAAGATAAATCAGATAAAGTACGATGCAATCGCAAAGAGAAATTAGGGCCACTGCATGCAATTGTGGCCACTTGACGAAATATGTGGGAAGTTCCCCAGAGTATAATGTTTTGGAATTCACATATATTTAGGGAAGCCAGGAAATATTTTATTAATTATTTCACACGAAGCAAGACAGAACTGCCACTGGTGCGTAGAGAGTTACATGAAAGGAGAGCAAAAAAAAAAAAAAACAACCAAAAAACCAAAAACAAACAAACAAACAAAAAAAAAAAAACAAAAAAAAAACAAAAACAAAAAAAACAAAAACAAAAACGAAAACGAAAACACACGGTACAAGGAGTGAAGGAGAGAAAGATAGGCATCAAGGAGATAAAGGATGGCGATTGACGTTGCACTTAAACTTTTGACGATTGTAGCTATCAGGGAAGCGTGTATATAGAAGGAAGTTCCACAGGTGGGAAGTGTGAGAAAAGAAACTGATGTAGCAGAAGTGGCAGTTACATTTGGTTATTTGACTGTAAAAGGGTAGGACCTAATTACCAATCTAGTAGTTCGAGTAAATTTGTGTAGACGGGACACCAGGGAGATCAGAGCAGAAGCCATGAAAATATTTGTAGAAAAGACAGAGGGACGCCACATCTATACGGTGAGAAAGTGACTGAAGTAGAGCTGCAAATCGGAATTAATTACATTGAAGATCGTCCTTTGAATTTTGCCGAGGACCCCGAGATGAATAGCAGGCGCACCTTACCAGATATGGCTACAGTATTCAATGCACAGACGAATGGTAGATTTGTAAATGTGCAAGATGGATTTTGACGAAAAGAGAACTTCCAGGCCCAGGCTTCCTAGCAGTAGATGTAGCTCTTGATTCAATGTAGTCGCTCCACTTGAGGTCGGCTGAGAAAGTGAGGCAGGGAAGGTGCAGTATTGCTTTCTGACAGGCTAGAATGATACATACTGATGAATGGTAGGAAGGTTTCCCTATAGTGGTTAACAATTTAATCCGCATATTTATTTGCCGCTGTTTGGGAAATTATATATTTTTCAAACACTTCTTCTTCTTGTGTTTTGAATCTGCTTGATTGCTTCACAAGGTGCTTCCAGTTTCAACCAGAAAAGGCAAGAGACATTAAACCAACAGTTCTTGATAGTTGGTGAAATTGGTTGAATATGTATCTGATATTCCAAGAAGCATTTTTATTAATTGTACTAGCAGTATAGCCCGGTGTTGCTCGGGTGTAATGAAAGCTTTAAAACTAATCCATAGTCCTGGAGCTCAGACTCTTTGGACGTTGGCACGAAAGACTAAAAAGCAATAATTGTTCCCAGTTAAAGCGAAACCGTAGACTGAAAGAAAAATGAATGGGTGTAAGTCAAATTTTGATTTCCTGGTATCAATATCAAATAAGTTTTTTTCGTCGTAGTCTGAATTTTGAAGGCTAAATAAGTCCTCTGAGTAAATTGCATCATTGCTGAGACTAAGAACTACAATTATACCTACTTAGAGCCAAACCCGAAACAAAAACTAAAATAAAAGGGCTGAAAAAATACAGACATACAGGCAAATAAACACACACACACAAACATCTTGCCTTATATATATATATATATATATATATATATATATATATATATATATATATATTATCGATTTTCTGCAATATTATAAGAACTGCAACCTTGAAACTTCTGAATATTGTTTCTTATGTCTTTGTCTATGAGTGTATCAAATTTGATTAAAATCGGACCACTCCTATTACCCGGTTTTTTCGATTATCGATTTTCGATATTTATCGGGGGTACCTCGACACAAAATCTAGCTAAGAACACTCGCAGACACCTATAGTACAACTGTGTAAATTTTCAAGAAAATCGGTTCAGCCGTTTCGGAGTCTATAGGTAACGGACACACACACACACACACACACACACACACACACACACATACACACACACACACACAACACACACACAAAGTTCCGTTTCAAAATAAGTTTAGATTATATGTTACGATTGCGTATATCAGTGCATATCAATTTAAATTTCCATTAAGGTGTGAATGTGTTTTCACAGATAAGATTTATGTACAGTTAATATGTGCAATCAAACTGAAGAGTAATCTGAAAGGGTAGAATTATGTCAAAATCATTAAAATCACAGCTATCTTTAAAATATTAAGGAGAAATATTTCTATTATTAATTTTGAAATTGAAAGAAATGAAACTAAATTTGATAATAACTCCCTAAAATAGTGAAACCGTTTCAAAAGGGTTTGACCCTGGAAATCATGAATAAAAATTAGCAAGCACCGCGATAAAATATAGTTCTTAGGCGTGATATATAGACGAATTAAAGTGCTTAATATTGGGGATAGTAGTATGTAAAAACAAAAATAGACAATGTAGTCAATCCCAAACTTTGTCAGTCTGTTTTAGACTTGAACGCAGTCTTCAGTCCTCAGTCATATATATATATATATATATATATATATATATATATATATATATATATATATATTTTAATTCAGATACTTCAATCCAAGGGAAAAAAGCAGGAAGGTAAATTCCAAAAAACCCGATCCTAATTAATATTAAAAATTTATTTTAATATTAAAAAATGATACAGGAAGAGAGCTCCATGTAATAAAATATTACAGAGCAAATATATATTAAAAAAGGATTAATTCAAAGATGTTGAATGGCCATTTCGATATGAAGATCCCCACGGGGGACGACACATCACCTCAGCAACAGAAAAAACCTTTCAGAAACTGGATAAAAATTAGTCTACTTTTCCTTTTTAAATAGATTGCAAAGAAATTAAAAAATAAATAATAAAATAAAATAAAATAAAAATAAAAATAAAGGGAAAGAAAAAGAAAAAGAAAACGAAAAAGAAAAAGTAAAAGATAGAATAAAATCAAATAAATAAGAAAAGGAAAATATATATATATATATATATATTTTTTTTTTTCTTTTTTTTTTCTTAGAAAAAGAAATAGGGTTGTTCCAACAAGAGATTTTGGTATAGAATAAAAAGTGTGAGAGGCCGTGAACGTTTTGTTTAAAGTGTATATTTATTGTTGTTGTTACATGTTATGATACTTTAAGTGTCCATAATGGTGACGCGACACGTGTTTCGAGTATAAGATTGACTCTCTTCAGACGAATAAATTTGTGGCTTTACGTATCGGCTTCCTTTTGTTTCTGAGGGCCAAGTTGTTGTTTATAAAAAAGTAAGTAAGTAGAAAAAGAAAATAAAATATATAAAAAAATCAAATCAGTAAAATAAAATAAAATAAAATAAATCAAATGTTGACATACATCACCACCTGTATAAATGGATAAACAGATAAATAGATGAATAAATCAAGTGCTTACCCCAATTTGAAATGATTTTGGTTTGGGGATCCCTCATTAGTACGATAAAATTATCTTCTAGGCGTGTTCCTTATCTACAAGTCTTTTCATTGGTCAGTTGGTTGTTTTTATTGCTTTGATGATGTTTTGATTTTGGTGTGTGTGTGTGTGTGTGTGTGTGTGTGTGTGTGTGTGTGTGTGTGTGTGAAAGACAGCGTTTTTGGATTTCGTCTTTATGTTTTAGAATTGTTTTTATGGGTCATCTAGTTCTTTTTATTGTTTAGGGTTATCATTTGTATTTGTTGTGTGTGTATGTATGTGTGTGTATGTATGTGTGTGTCTGTATGTTTTTCGGTGTGTGTGTGTTTTTCATGTCGTTTTGTTGAGCGAAGGCTTGTATTTTTTTATGAATCTTTCTTTCTGCATTCTTAGTGTGTCGTAGTCTGTATTTTGGTAGATAGCTATAACTTTGAATTTGATACCACTACATTCATTCAAACGTTGGGAGACATATAATTTCCTGTTATATGATAATCTTATATTACTTTTATAAAGGGATAGTCTATTATTCAAGCATTGTGTCGCTTCCACGTATATCTTAGCGCATTTGTCGCATTTTAAAGCATAAACTACATTTTTCCATGTCTTTTTTGTTGCATTTTGTGACCCCTGTGTTGTGTGTTGTTGTTCGAATTTTGATGAGGTTAGGATGTCTTTTAAATTTTTGGGCTGGCGTTTGCTGTTAATTATTTTGGTTGTCTTTAAGATTTCTTTTATTTTTTCATTATTGTTAAGTAATTCCATGTGGGTTTTGATCTTTGTGAATAATTCTGGATTGTTTTTGTTGTGAGTGGAAACGTATGCTAGAATGTTTTCTTCTTTTTCGTGATTTTCTTGTTGTTGTTTTTTTTGGATTCTGGAGGGATTCTAATGGTATTTTTTTCTGCTAGTTGGAAACCCTTGTCTATTCGTGAGGTGGGGTATCCTCTTATTTGTAATATTTTTCGTAATTCTTCTAGGCGTATTTTACGGAGGGTTTTGTCAGTTACTATCGTGCAAATTGGTCGTGCTAGGGAGTAGGGGATGGATTTTAAAGAGCTTTTTGGATGGGGATTCTTGAAGTGGAGGTATTGTTGGGTGTGTGTGGGTTTGTAATAAATGCCTGTGATGATGGGATTGTTTTTGTTTTTTATGAGTATCTTTAGGGACGGTAATTCTTTATAAATATATTCTCGCGTGAATTTGATTTTGGGGTGCAGGTGTTGTAGTATATTTTGTAGTTTGCTTGTCTCCCCATGTTGATTTCCAAAAGCAAAACTATCATCTAGGAATCTCTTCCATGATTTTGTGAATTCTGTTTTTATATTTTCCACATATTTATGTCCTATTTGGTTGCATAGTTTTTCTTCTAGATATGCTAGGGTGAGGGTTGCATATGTTGGTGCCATTTTTGTTCCCATCGCGGTCCCTGTTGTTTGTATAGAATTTTTGTTTTTAAACTGGAAGGAATTGTTGTTTAAAATTAGTTCTATACTTTGTATAATAAATTCTTTTGTGAAACATGTGGGGATTATTTCTGGATGTTTCTCTATCCAAAATGCAATGGTTTGTTTTTCTAGTTCATGGGGTATGTTGCTGTACAGGATTTTCACGTCAAAAGTTATAATGAGTGTATCTGGGTCTACTTTTTGTGGCATGAAGCTTAGGAAATGTATGCTGTCTCTGATGTAACATTTTATTTTTGTGGTGTAAGTATATTTTATCAATTAAATTGCTCAGTCTGCTTGTAGGGCAGGCTGGCCCTGTTACAATTAGTTTAAATTTAAGGTCACTCTGGTTTGGGGTGTGAATATATTCCGATTTTTGTTCCTGTATAGCTGCTTTAATTGTGTTTGATTTGTGCATCTTTGGAAGTCCGTAAAAATTTTGAGGTAAAGTCTGTAAGAAAATCTTTTTCTTTTTTCGTTAGAATTCTACTGTGTGTAAGGCACAGTTTTTTTAAATTTTTGATGTGCTGTTTTTATCTATATTCCGGTTGATTTTTGTAGTTATTTTCGTCTCCTAGAATACCTTGAATATTTGTTTTGTAATAAGTTTTATACATAATGACTACAGCACCGCTTTTTCTGCTTCCTTTATTATTATATCATTGTTCTTACGGATGTTTTCTAGTGCTAGTCTTTGCTTGTGTGTGAGATTTCTATGGGTGCTGTGTTTGTTTTGAAAGCCTGTATCCCACATTTTATCAAAGAATATGTTCATATGCAACATAACATCTATTGAAAATCCAACTATAAATAAAGTGTATATCGGATCAACTGAGAACACTTTTAAGCAGCGCTGGTACATGCACTTAACCTCATTCAAAAACAGCTTATACCGAAACCAAACATCCCTTTCTACATACTTTTGGAAGCTAAAGGAGTCAAAACAGAAACCCAAAGTAAAATGGAAAATCCTAGAAAAAACTAGAACTTGCAACTCACTTGACGACATCTGCCCTTTATGTTTAAGTGAAAAGCTTCACATTCTACAGTACCCCAACAGTAGCGGACTATTAAACCGTAGAGACGAATTAGCAGTACTATGCAAACATCGCAAATATTTCTCGCTAAAATTTAAATAAACAAATAAACACCCCCACGAACCCCCCAAATGCAAAAAATACACATAACCAACCCTATTAATAAACAAAACAAAATAAACGTAGAAACAAAAGACAAAATACCCCACACCACACCAGCAATAAGTCCAGCTACCGAAAAATAAAAGAAAATATCGACATTGTAAAAAACAAAAAAACACATAACCCAATACAAAATAACCAAAATTAAACGAAGAAAAAACCAGCCCAGAAACAAAACAACACATACCCACCCCTAAACCAATTAACAACACCCACGGTGCCACCAGGCTACATCTAGACAAGATAAATAGGAAAGCCTATCCTGGACTCAGCCACCCACCCAAACACCTAACCCTAAGACGTTAATAAGGTCAACAGAATCCAAATTACAACCCAATTTCACTTTCACCTAAAAAACAAAAAAACAAAACCACCACAAATAAACGGTCTTTTCAACCAGATAACTTTCATACCAACTTGATCACCCGAAGAAGAAGCGGCTAAGACACATGGTCAGCTTCGAAACGCGAAAATTTTGTGTAGTGATACAATGAATTTATAAACCATTGTAACAACTATTACAACATAACGCTCTACGTTTGTATCGAACACTCTTTATAAAAGTAAATGCATGAACAACAGGTTAAAAAACCTATGAGTTCTACAACTTAGTTACAATATATATATATTATTAAGTAAATCATTGAGCTCTATATTCGACCTCAACAGACAGCACCGGACGACCGCTTCGTCTTATATATGTAACTCATCAGCAGTGCGCATCCATTACCAGGAATCGAACCCAGAACGTTGTAGTTAGGAGGCTGATGTTATACCAACTGTACCACCTGACCTGGTAACGAAGAGGTAACGAATTAAGCTCGATGAAGTGCGCCGCTCCTCACGAATTCCGTGGTGGAACTAATCCAAGCTCCTTTGCCCATAGGATAGTGCCTCCCCAAGCTACGACTTCCGCAATCAAGCCGCTACATCCATAGCGTGTTTCGTGGTTGAAGCACAGAGATATAATTCAAGAAGTAGTAGGAGGATTTGAACAATTATTAAGTAAATCATCGAGCTATATATTCGACCTCAACAGAATGCAGAAAGCACTGGACGGCCGTTTCGTCCTATATTTGGGACTCATCATTGGTTGCGGAAGTCGTAGCTTGGGGAGGCACTATCCTATGGGCAAAGGAGCTTGGATTAGTTCCACCACGGAATTCGTGAGGCGCGGCGCACTTCATCGAGCTTAATTCGTTACCTCTTCGTCACCAGGGCCTGTGGTACAGTTGGTATCACATCAGCCTCATAACCAAAACTGTTTGGGTTCGATTTCTGGTAGTGGATGCGCAATGCTGATGAGTCCCAAATATCGGACGAAACGGCCGTCCAGTGCTTTCTAGACTTTGTTGAGGTCGAATATATAGCTCGATGATTTACTTAATAATTGTTCAAATCCTCCTTCTACTTCTTGAATATATATATATATATATACTACCGGCTATAATTATACATAATACGCATATCTTGGCAGTATCTTTTCTTTGAAACAAGTTGTGTTAAACGATGTAGACAACATAGTCTTACATATTTTCTTTTGAACTTTTTCATATTTTCTGATTAGACTTTTTATTTCCGAATTATATTTGTATAAAAATTATACAAGGTTGTCCTAGTACATACGAAGCATATATAAACTATGTTGTCTCTGTCGTTTAACACAACTGGTTTAAAAGAAAAGATGCTGCCAAAATATACTTATATATATATATATATATATATATATATATATATATATATATATATATATATATATATCATACATGGCGCCCAACGAGTTAAGATGTCAACTGGATACGACCAGTTTCTCATATGAATGATTAAAAATGTCTTCGTCCGAATGAAACCTGTGAGTTTTAACGAAAACCATTATTCTTAGTGTTTCGTGAACTGGCCATACAGAATCACAAAGAACCGTATTAAAATACACCACTACTCATGTCACCTCGCACTCAGGCCTGGTCTTTCGAATAGCCAACTCCCGCGGCTGATTAATGAGATGACCGCTTCGATCAAAACCTTGCCCTATCACACGTTGTATTTAGTTTGATCATATGGCTGGCAAGATCGAATTGTCCTTGAGAATCATTGTACTGGATAGGTTCAGGCAAAATAAAGACGTAAGCAATATATATATATATATATATATATATATATATATATATATATATATATATATATATATATAAATTAATAAAATTAAAGGCTTTTATATATGTTACTAGCAGTATAGCCCGGCGTTGCTCGGATGTAATGAAAGCTTTAAAACTAATCCATGTTCCTGGAGCTCAGACTCTTTGGACGTTGGCACAAAAGACTAAAAAGCAATAGTTGTTTCCAGTTAAAGCGAAACCGTACACTGAAAGAAAAATGAATGGATGTAAGTCAAATTTTGATTTCCTGGTATCAATATCAAATAAGTTTTTTTCGTCGTAGACTGAATTTTGAAGGCTAAATAAGTCCTCTGTGTAAATGGTATCGTGACTAAGAGCTACAATTATAGCTACTTAGAGCCAAACCCGAAGCAAAAACTAAAATAAAAGGGCTGAAAAAAATACAGATATACAGGCATATAAACAGACACACACACAAACATCTTGCCTTTTATATATATATTATCGATTTTCTGCACTATTGTAAGAACTGCAACCTTGAAACTTCTGAATATCGTTTCTGATGTCTTTGTCTATGGCTTCTTATGTCTTTGTCTATGAGTGTATGAAATTTGATTAAAATCGGACGATTTCTTCTGTAACCTGACTTTTTCGATTATCGATTTTCGATATTTATCGGGAGTACCCCGACACAAAATCTAGTTAAGAACACTCGCAGACGCTTATACTACAACTGTGTAAATTTTCAAGAAAATCGGTTCAGCCGTTTTGGAGTCTATAGGTAACGGACACACACACACACACACACACACACACACACACACACACACACACACACACACACACAGAGAGACAAAGTTCCATTTATAAATAAGTTTAGAATTTGTTACTGTACTTGATTAGTCTTGACGTTAGAATCAATTCCGCTTATTAAGTTGAACATAAAACTTTGGCTGGTTTGGTTAAATCTGGCACAAGGCGTATGTCAGGCAGACAGTCACGTGATATCAGGCAACGCAGTCGTCTCTCGTCTCTAACTTTACAGCTGGCTTGGCTGCTTTGGGCCTTCTTATTTATTGACATCCATCTCAAAACAGCGTGGATCGGGTATGGTTGGAGAAACTGGTAATTCCCGTTAACTTTTAACAAGAGTCACTTGTTGTCTGAGAGTTGAAAATTAATTACATTTCAAATCAGGAGATCTCTTTTCCCCATGAGAAGAGTTTAATGGCATCGATCGACACCGATAACTTCTTTCTTTTTCTTACTGGTATCTTACACCAATACTTCTCATGGGTAATTCCTCCACCTTCCTCGGCATTTCACCTGCGCCTGCGACATTGGTCACCCCTTGACCAATCGGACTCTCTACTGCTTGGCGGATCTTCACTCATGGTCATTAATTAAAAATTATAATTTCCGATTTTGCTTACGCAAAATTTTCTATCTTGGTCTTTTTTATTTCAGATATTTACCAAAGCACTTTTTTGGTCAGTCATTTTTTCAATCTTCCAACAAGTAAACTTTAAACTCGAATTCTGTCAGGGTCACTAATTAAAAAGAATTATTTCTAATTTTTACTCATGCAAAAATTTCCATTTCATATCAGATATTTACCAAATGGCACCCCGACTCAACCATTTTTCAAATCTTCCAATAAGGAAACTTTATTCTCGAATTCGTCCTAGTTATGTGTGTTTTCGTAACCAGTACTTTGGTGGTGAAGTCATAAATCAGCTATCTAAATTTCACTACATAGCGTTCTTGCAATAACATCGCTTTCTCGTAAATAATTCTTCTAGTTTTAGAGAACTAAGATCTTTTGAAATAAGAAAGAAAAAATATATTCTTTATTCTCTCTCTCGTTATGTCTATCGTTCTATTCATTAACCCTTTGTTTCTATTTAACAGCGCCAATTTTTTTAAAATCATTTTACCCCAAGCAAGGCATTTCACTGCCACGATAGCGCAGGGGGTTACATAGGGGAAGGTGCTGAGAGAGCGATTGGATATAGGAAATGTCAGAAGGAGGGTGATAGACGAGTAAGGAGGTACATAGGAAGAGTGCTTGAGAGAATGGGTGCGAGTTAGTGTGTTAAGAGGTGTCTATTGACCTTACAGTTAAACTCCTGGAGGTTGTAGCTGTCGGGGAAGCAAGTATGCGGAAGGGAATTACACAGGCGGGAAGTGCGAGAAAAGAAGCTGTTGGAGTAGAAATTGCGGTTACATTTTATCGGTTTCACTGTAAAAGGGTGGGACCTAGTTGCTAATGTAGTATCTCATGCAAATTCGTACCTAGGGGACACCAGTGATCTAAGTTTATCGGAGCAGAAGCCATGAAAGTACTTATAGAAGCCACGTCACGCCGGTGAGAGAGTGACTGTAAGCGGTCAGGTAAGTCGGTATCGATCACGTTACAGATTCTCCGTTGTATTTTGTCAAGAACACCGAGGAGAATAGCAGGGGCACACTCTTACATGTAGCTCGAAAAGAAGATAATGACAATCAATATGTTTACCTTTTTACAATATTTCAAACAAAAGGTTAGGAACGAAACTCCTATCAATTCTTGAAAAGTCGGGCTGTATAACAGAGGTAACAATAATTCCTCTGAATTCTTGATTACATTATTTTAGGTTTTCAAACTTTCAAATCCTTTTCCAGCAAATTTGGGAACAAAAGATTTGACCTTACTCTAACCTCATCAAACATTTTGACAGTCTTGTTTTGACTACCTCTATATTTCACTTCCACCGGCCGAAAACCCAAGAGCTTCTGATCAACTTTTGAATAAAGAATGCAAAAATACATTTTTCCTTTCTATTCTCTTCAAGTTTCAGCTAGTTTTTCTGTTTTTCAGATTTTATAAGTTTGTAACAAACCTTCTGTTTTGTTTAACTAGACTCATATTGCAGTTTACAATAAACTGCAAAATTAACAATACAACTAGTAATAATGTTTTTCGCTCCGTCGTATTAAATTTAGGATTACATTTCTTTTTTTTTCATTCAATCTTAAACAAGGCAATTACGTTTTACATTAATATCTTAAGCAGAGCAATTACAGATTTACAGATTTGAGAAACCCATTTTCCTGAAATAATGTTTTATTAGTTGTTTATACTTCTGAGATGAAGTAGTATTGATTTTGTTCGGACTGTTGTCTTCATTTGTAATGCCATATTTACGACGTATCGGTCGTTATACGCTCCGACCATCTTCAGGTGATTTTGAATTTCGAACCAAATCGAAGAATTGATTTCTATTACTGAGGTATATTGTTCTCATTCTATGAGCCATTCCACTTGCAGTGTCTTATTTATCTTCCTTTAACTAAATCTCTAAGTTATTTGCTCACCATTGCTGTAGACAGGTATTGAACTCAAAACTTTTGGTTTAGGTCACTGGAGGACACAAAGCTCAGCGGATAAAACCGTATGAATTTTTGGAAGTTATAAACCTAATGTCTTAGTAATTTTATTTTATTTTTTGCTAGAGATCGTATTGCAATCTGGAAGCTTATGATTTTTCTCTAGAACCCCGTATTACTGGTTCCAATATTGTATTCATTTCTATGCAAGGCCGACTTAGGAGATTTTTTTGCCTAGCATGTACAATGAATCCTTAAGTTTACGTAGTTTCTAATAGTGATCCTCATCAATTATTTTCATTTTATTTCAGGGCTCAAATTTCAGTCTTTGAAGCTAATGATTTTCTGTAGCATTGTCTATTCTTGGTTCCTAAATTGTATTCATTTCTATGCTTGGCGACCTTAAGAGATTTTTGTGGCCTAGCATATGCGCTGATTCCTTAAGTTCATGTAGTTTCTTATAGTGATCCTTATCAATTTTTTCATTTTTTTTCCAGAGCTTATATTGCATTTTTTGAAGCTAATGATTTTCTCTAAGACTCCGTATTACTGGTTCCAATATTGTATTCATGAATAGGACAATGAAGATGAGTTCAACAGTCCGAACAATGTAAATAATGTAAAAATGTTTGAAAACTGGACAAGACACAACCATCGATTACAGGTGTGAAAATTTGTAGTTCCAATCCGGCACAAGTACGTCTCTTTACGGAAGATTAATTAATAAATCTGAACTCCTGAGCCTTGAGTGGCAGTCAGTCTAAGTGAATAACAACTTTGAAATGAAAACCACGAGAAGCTAATAGGGAACTCTCTACTATCATTCTAAAGAAGTTATGGCAATTCACAGCTATTGCTGAAAAGGAAGTGGTAAAGAACCATGATCGTTTCTGTCTGAAAGGACAAGACGACATTGATATGAGTTACAAGGCCCATAAGGTGAATGATTAACCCTTTAGACAGGTCGGAGCCATAAAGGAAGCTGTATTCATTACTGAGAAAATATGCAAGTGAGAAATAATAGATTGAAGTAAGATCAAAAGTTTTAATCAGAATGATACTTTTAAAGCAATACAAAAATTTTGTGATGGTACAGGAAACTGAACCTTAATCAAGCTCGGTAAAATAGGTAAAAATTGCATATATAGAAAATTATTAAGGAATAAAATGTTAACAAAATTTATGGGTCTGGAGAATATGGCACACAACAATATTAGTTGATATCTTAAAATATTATTCTTCAGAAATGTGTTAGTCGTAAAAGCTGACTGGCGCAATAATGAAATACCATTTGGTTTCGGAAGTTGCTTGAACCTTGGTTTAACGGAATTAAAGTGTTTGCAGCTTTGATGGATTTTGAGAATTAAACAGTACATAAAATTGATAAGAAATTATTATATAAAGAAAAGCAGTAATTCATTCAGAAAATTGATTTTCAGTTGTCCAGTCTGTTTAAACAAATACTTACTGCTTGAAATAAAATGGTGGCTTTAAAGTGATAAAATACGACGTGAAAGTACAAGAAACTGCACCCCAATAAAGTTTAGTAAAATTGTAAATTATGGGAATTCATTTAGAAACAAAATATTAACAGGATTTATGGACTTACAGAAAATGCAATTCAGTGATATTATTTGGTGTATTGTGTATACATTGTTTGCAATATACAGCTGCATTAATCTATAAAATAAATAAATTCTCTACCAAAAACCAATGTAGTGTACCAATTTACATGCCCATTCAGAGATTGCATCTCTGATACTAATAAAAAACCCAGTACATAAAAAAAACAATACTCTCAGAGATTCCTGTTTTTGGTCGTCAGGGGAGTTTTTACACAAGTCATTACTGTGTCTTGTCTTAGAATGTCTCGTTATTTAACACCAAGAAAAAAAGTAGAATTTTAACAATTTTGACTAACTAGTGAGTACCTGCAACCAACAAACGAAGACGAAAACTTATGAACTAAAATTTCTCCAAAGAAAGAACCAAGAAGCCTGCCTGTCGTGATATTACTAACACTCCCAGACTGGGATCAAATATAGACAAGCCACCATGCGGATACCGTCAGAATTACTCCAGAACTGAGATCAAACATAGACAAGCCACCATCAGGATACCGTCAGAATTACTCCAGAACTGAGATCAAACATAGACAAGCCACCATCCGGATAACGTCAGAATTACTCCAGAACTGAGATCAAACATAGACAAAACACCATCCGAATACCGTCAGAATTACTCCAGAACTGAGATCAAATATAAACAAGCCACCATCCGGATACGGTCAGAATTACTCCAGAACTGAGATCAAATATAGACAAGCCACCATCCGGATACCGTCAGAATTACTCCAGAACTGAGATCAAACATAGTCAAGTCACCATCCGGATACCGTCAGAATTACTCCAGAACTGAGATCAAACATAGACAAGCCACCATCCGGATACCGTCAGAATTACTCCAGAACTGAGTTCAAACAGAGACGAGCCACCATCCGGATACCGTCAGAATTACTGCAGAATTGAGATCAAACATAGACAAGCCACCATCCGGATACCGTCAGAATTACTCCAGAACTGAGATCAAAGACAGACAAGCCACTATCCGGATACCGTCAGAATTACTCCAGAACTGAGATCAAACATAGACAAGCCACCATCCGAATACCGTCTGAATTACGCAAGAACTGAGATCAAAAATAGACAAGACACCATCCGGATACCGTCAGAATTACTCCAGAAATGAGTTCAAACAGAGACGAGCCACCATCCGGATACCGTCAGAATTACTCCAGAATTGAGATCAAACATAGACAAGCCACCATCCGGATACCGTCAGAATTACTCCAGAACTGAGATCAAAGACAGACAAGCCACTATCCGGATACCGTCAGAATTACTCCAGAACTGATATCAAACATAGACAAGACACCATCCGGATACCGTCAGAATTACTCCAGAACTGAGATCAAATATAGACAAACAATCATCTGGATACTGTCAGATTTACTCCAGAACTGTGATCAAACATAGACAAGCCACCATCCGGATACCGTCAGAATTACTCCAGAAATGAGATCAAACATAGACAAGACACCATCCGGATACCGTCATAATTACTCCAGAACTGAGATCAAACATAGACAAGCCACCATCCGGATACCGTCAGAATTACTCCAGAACTGAGATCAAACATAGACAAGCCACCATCCGGATACCGTCAGAATTACTCCAGAACTGAGATCAAACATAGACAAGCCACCATCCGGATACCGTCAGAATTACTCCAGAACTGAGATCAAATATAGACAAGCCACCATCCGGATAACGTCAGAATTACTCAAGAACTGACATAAAACATAGACAAGCCACCATCCGGATACCGTCAGAATTACTCCAGAACTGAGATCAAACATAGACAAGCCACCATCCGGATACCGTCAGAATTACTCCAGAACTGAGATCAAACATAGACAAGCCACCATCCGGTTACCGTCAGAATTACTCTAGAACTGAGATCAAACAAAGAGAAGCCACCATCCGGATACCGTCAGAATTACTCCAGAACTGGCATCAAACAATGACAAAACACCATCCGGATACCGTCATAATTACTCCAGAACTGAGATCAAACATAGACAAGCCACCATCCGGATACCGTCATAATTACTCCAGAACTGAGATCAAACATAGACAAGCCACCATCCGGATACCGTCAGAATTACTCCAGAACTGAGATCAAACATAGACAAGCCACCATCCGGATACCGTCAGAATTACTCCAGAACTGAGATCAAACATAGACAAGCCACCATCCGGATACCGTCATAATTACTCCAGAACTGAGATCAAAAATAGACAAGCTACCATCCGGATACCGTCAGAATTACTCCAGAACTGACATCAAACAATGACAAAACACCATCCGGATACCGTCAGAATTACTCCAGAACTGAGATCAAACATAGACAAGCCACCATCCGGATACCGTCAGAATTACTCCAGAATTGAGATCAAACATAGACAAGCCACCATCCGGATACAGTCAGAATTACTACAGAACTGAGATCAAACATAGACAAGCCACCATCCGGATACCGTCAGAATTACTCCAGAACTGAGATCAAACATAGACAAGCCACCATCCGGATACCGTCATAATTACTCCAGAACTGAGATCAAAAATAGACAAGCTACCATCCGGATACCGTCAGAATTACTCCAGAACTGAGATCAAACATAGACAAGCCACCTTCCGGATACCGTCATAATTACTCCAGAACTGAGATCAAACATAGACAAGCCACCATCCGGATACCGTCATAATTACTCCAGAACTGAGATCAAAAATAGACAAGCTACCATCCGGATACCGTCAGAATTACTCCAGAACTGAGATCAAACATAGACAAGCCACCATCCGGATACCGTCATAATTACTCCAGAACTGAGATCAAACATAGACAAGCCACCATCCGGATACCGTCAGAATTACTCCAGAACTGAGATCAAACATAGACAAGCCACCATCCGGATACCGTCATAATTACTCCAGAACTGAGATCAAAAATAGACAAGCTACCATCCGGATACCGTCAGAATTACTCCAGAACTGACATCAAACAATGACAAAACACCATCCGGATACCGTCAGAATTACTCCAGAACTGAGATCAAACATAGACAAGCCACCATCCGGATACCGTCAGAATTACTCCAGAATTGAGATCAAACATAGACAAGCCACCATCCGGATACCGTCAGAATTACTCCAGAACTGAGTTCAAAAATAGACAAGCTACCATCCGGATACCGTCAGAATTACTCCAGAACTGAGATCAAACATGGACAAGCCACCATCCGGATACCGTCAGAATTACTCCAGAACTGAGATCAAACATAGACAAGCCACCATCCGGATACCGTCATAATTACTCCAGAACTGAGATCAAACATAGACAAGCCACCATCCGGATACCGTCAGAATTACTCCTGAACTGAGATCAAACATAGACAAGCCACCATCCGGATACCGTCAGAATTACTCCAGAACTGAGATCAAAAATAGACAAGCTACCATCCGGATACCGTCAGAATTACTCCAGAACTGAGATCAAACATAGACAAGCCACCATCCGGATACCGTCAGAATTACTCCAGAACTGAGATCAAACATAGACAAGCCACCATCCGGATACCGTCATAATTACTCCAGAACTGAGATCAAAAATAGACAAGCTACCATCCGGATACCGTCAGAATTACTCCAGAACTGAGATCAAACATAGACAAGCCACCATCCGGATACCGTCATAATTACTCCAGAACTGAGATCAAACATAGACAAGCCACCATCCGGATACCGTCATAATTACTCCAGAACTGAGATCAAAAAT
This sequence comes from Ascarosepion bandense, assembly GCA_037127315.1. NCBI lineage: Eukaryota > Metazoa > Mollusca > Cephalopoda > Sepiida > Sepiidae > Ascarosepion > Ascarosepion bandense. The sequence goes on from JBBBDQ010028802.1 coordinate 114,256, forward strand.
AGACAAGCTACCATCCGGATACCGTCAGAATTACTCCAGAACTGAGATCAAACATAGACAAGCCACCATCCGGATACCGTCAGAATTACTCCAGAACTGAGATCAAACATAGACAAGCCACCATCCGGATACCGTCAGAATTACTCCAGAACTGAGATCAAACATAGACAAGCCACCATCCGGATACCGTCATAATTACTCCAGAACTGAGATCAAACATAGACAAGCCACCATCCGGATACCGTCAGAATTACTCCAGAACTGAGATCAAACATAGACAAGCCACCATCCGGATAACGTCAGAATTACTCCATAACTGACATCAAACATAGACAAACCACAAATGGGATCTCATCAGAATTACTACTGCTAGTAAAAGCGAACAAAAGTGAGAAATATTTAGCATGTGAAGTGCAAAAAAAAAAAAAATAGAGAGAGGTGAAACTTTTAAGCTTCAATTGTCATTCACTTAAGTGCGATACGTGATACACGCATGGACGATCATGTCTCGAAAAAGACATAAATGATTGGTATTTGTGTATATTTCTGAGATGATGTAGCATTTCCATGTTTACATTATTCGGACTATTGTCCTCATCTTTGTTGCCATTTGTAAGACGTTGCCTTTGCACGCTCCGTCCTTCTTCAGAAAATTGCAATATAAACTCTGGTAAAAAAGGGTTACTGGACATTAATTAGGTTTACAAGTCCCAAAAATTCAGTTCTCCTTAAGGACACTTAGCCTAGTGGATATAGACATTGGTTAGTTCCTGACTTGACTCTTAGAGTTGTAAGTTCAATAGTGAACAAGTAGCTTGCATGGTTAGAGGGAGATAACTCATTCCAATCTAGGCTTTACGCAAGTAATGGAGCTCATATACCTCAGTGATTGTAATAAAGGGTACGGTTCGAAATTCTTAGCACCTCCAGAAGGCCGGAGCGTAAAAATGTCAACAAAGGTGAGATCAATAGTCCGAATAATGTAAATACTATGAATGATTGGTTAGAAAATGTTCCTACATTAGGTTGCCATTACTTTCTTCTATGTACCCTGTTCTCTTCAGGACGTAGGCGATCATGGTTCTCCACGTCTTCCTATCCCTGGTGGCTCTTAATATGTTTTCTCCTGTTACTCCACGCAACCCCCGTTCCGTCATCCACCTGATCAGGCCCTTCAAATATGTTATCCGCTGCCTTCCTCTGTCTCTTTTCCCTTTGAGTTGTTGGTGCATAAACAACTATGATAGCTATATTGAAGGGTTTTCCTTGCAGTTTAACCAAGAGGATTCTCTCTGAAAGCTGGCAGTATCCCAGAACGCATTTCTTCGTTTTTTTTTGTCTAGTATTAAGCCGATCCCTTTTTTGTTGCTTTTGCTTTTGCTTCCTGCATAAATTATCCTGTGGGCATCACTGCTAAGATCTGCATTTTTAGGCCATCTGGTTTCGCATATGCCCAGAATATTGATCTTCAGTCTGTTCATCTCCTGCATGACATTCTCTAGTTGTCCACAGTTGTTAAGCGTCCTGACATTCCATGTACCAAAGGTAATTCTTTCTTTGTTGCGCACAGTCGCAGGGTAACGGTCCAGAGACATCTGTTACTCATGTCGTTCCTTCCTGGGCGAGGGACAAGTTTTGGAGTAAAATGTCCCCTTTACGCCGTTGATGCTAACAGTCGCCGGATGACGGTCAGGTGACACCTGTTGCCCATGCCGATCATTACTGAGCGAGGAGTTGCTTCCTTTGGAAGCAACCCCCTTCACGCTGTTGGCTTTCAGATATTTGTCGTGATTGAGCTGGGGGTAAATAGTGAAGTAGTATCCCGTTGCCTTCTCCACGGTGATTTATTGAGACACCACTTCTAGTTAGCTGGCCGTTGACTTCTTGAGAGTTCTTCAGCCTTGTGTAGGTTTCATTTTTTTTCCTAACGGGTTGCTAACATCCCGAAAAAAATAAGTATGTACTTAGTATAAGTACAATTGACTAGTCCTACAGAGGAAGATAAATTTCCCTCTTCCTGAGGTTTTTTCTTTTTTTCTTCTTAGAAACACTTGAGAAATAATAAATCTGAAAGGGAAATATTAAAACAAAACATGGAACATGGTGAAACGGAAATTATTTTTCCCTACTAGTCAAATTAACAAGGACAGAAGTGTTTGCAAAGCTATATAGATAAACATTACCCGTAAACAGAAGATTGAAATTTTCTTTGAATTCTGTTTTCATTTGGGTAATTCGAGTTGATCAATGCTTCAGCAACACAAGTCAGGTATATGGAACAACACGTTAGAGAACTCAATCTGTCCTATTATTTTACCCCTAGCTGGAGGGAAGAGAAGGATTAATACCTTTCCAAAGGCTATTTACACGTAAGTGAATGCAACGAATTCAACTGGAATTCGACCATCCGATTTCTCGTTCCCAGTCGATATCAACTGCAACACAACGTACATATTGTAATTAATATTGGCATTAATAAACCCTTTAAAGAAGTCGTCGATATTTCGTTGTTGATTACAGCATTTTTCTCTTGTTTTTTTTTTCTTTTTCAGATCGACAAGCTTAAGTCTAAATAACACTGGCCTGAAGTTAGCTTGTAGTTGCTTTCAGATAAAGACAACACATTTTTAAAAATCCACCCAACAACATGACTTGTAAATATTTTTCTGTGGTTATTCACACTCAACTTGTTACATGAAGAAGGGATTCGAACGGAAATTCTGATATTGGATTGGAGCGAGAAAAACCTCTTATACAGAATCTCTACATTTGTTTATATTATTGTCCTTTTTTCTTTCTTTCTTTCTTTCTTTCTTTCTTTCTTTCGTTTTTGTTCATTGTTATTTTTATTTCATTCTTTTTTCTTTTTTTCTTGCTTTTTTGAACTCATTTGTTGGTTTGTTTTATTTTTGCCTTCATTATTTTTTTGTTCTTTGCATTTTTCGTTCATTCATTTTTATTTCTTTATTTCTTTATTTATTTTCCTTCATTTTTTGGTTTCTTTCTCGTCTTCATTGATTTCAATTTTGTCTTTAACTTTTAGCGTTCATTCATTTTTCTTTCTTCCTTTGAATTCATTTGTTTGTTTGTTTTATTTTTTCTTTCTTGCTTTTTGTTCTTTTTTATTCTTTGTCTTGTTTCGTTCATTTCTTTTCAAGTTTTTCTTTAGTTGTTGAAAAAATGGTGACATTTTTCTAACGTTATCTTTTATTCTTTACCTTAATCTATTTTCTCTATAAATATATATCCCCACTCTATTCCTATCTGTCTATTAGGACCTTGAAGAAGTTTTCGCTGATTTTCATAAAAAGTAATGTTTTATTTACAAAAGTTACTGAAATTATTTTCCATCGCTGCTTTTCTTCATATTTCTGGTCGCGTTTGAATTCCTCATCGGAAAAAACTACACAACTTTTGATGTTAACTACGAACTGATCCGTTTTTTAAATCTTTATTAGAATGAAACTGCTGCTCAACCAGGCCGTGTACCATCAATCGGAATAAGCGATAATCTAACGGGGTAATGTCTGGTGAATACGGGGGAAGGGGTAGGACTTCCCATTTAAGCATTTCCATGTAGGTTTTCACCGGTTTTTCAACATGTGGCCTATTGCAAAATCACTTTGTCGTCTCTACTTCTATAGCGGCCGTCTTTCTTCAATGCTTGGCTCAAACGCATCAATTGTAGTCGATAGCGATCTTCCGTGATTTGAGCTGCTCATAATAAACTCAACCCAGCTGATCCTACCAAATGCTGAGTTGAAGATTCGACCAATGTTGATGCATAGCCTAGTTTACTCCACGATTTTCTACGCTTAGGGTCATCGTAGTATATCAACTTTGCATCGCCAGCCACCATACGATCCAAACAAATTTTCCTTTTCTGCCGTTGAAGCAACTGTTCACATGTGACAAGAGCCTTCATTAAATAACAGCTCCAATTGTTCGTCTTCAAAACATTTCGGTGCACCAGAGCGTTATCTTCAACATCAAAATAATTATTTTTAAAGCATCTAAACATCTTTACATCTTGATTCCGACATTATTGCCGCTGTATGTCTCAACAAGAATTCTCTCTGCTTCAGCTGCAAATTTAAAGTAATACAGTAAATTTCCCCCAAAATACACTTTCTTTGGTACGAAATCTGACATATTTAACGCTACGAAAAAAAAGTGTGTTTACACTTCGACGAAATGAGATACACTGAATTTTAAGCTCGCTTAAAATATTTCCTTATAGATGTGTTAACATCTAAAACAAAACGCACACAGTTCTGGGAACGCTGTCTGTTGCAAAACAGGTATAACTTAAGATCCTAATATCTATCTATCTATCTATCTATCTATCTATCTATCTATCTATCCCATTCTGTACACATCTATATGTCTATCTCTCCCATTCTATGTACAGCTATTTATCAATCTATTCATATATCTATCTATACCGTTCTGTACAAATCTATCTATCTATCTATCTATCTATCTATCTATCTATCTATCTATCTATCCCATTCTGTACACATCTATATGTCTATCTCTCCCATTCTATGTACAGCTATTTATCAATCTATTTATATATCTATCTATACCGTTCTGTAAACAAATCTATCTATCTATCTATCTATCTATCTATCTATCTATCTATCTATCTATCTATCTCGTAATATTTTTATTATAAGTGCTTTTAATAAAACATAGTTTACTGCAAGACAATGGCTGTTGCGTTTTGGTACTTGCTTATAAGTACTAAGTCTCTTCTAAGTATCAAACGCTCTTAAAAAAGTAAATCCCTCCAAACAGTGGGCCGCTAACCCATTAGATTGTACTACCTCTAAGATATCTATTTATCCCTTTAATTCATATAAAAATGATCCCCATCTACCATAATTCATTAATTCACTTAAAGATTTTAGCACTCTTTATTATCCCCACGTCAAGTCGCGTAGCAAATTCTAGCAACAGCAATTTGGCTGTCAGTGACTAAAACTCAGATCTTTCATTTCGAACAGAACCTTCTGATAAAAGACTCGTCTTAAAGGTTCGTTATTCATAATTTAGCAACATTCTTTCACTTTGAGTTGAATCTACTGGTATTCTTTTTTATGACATAGAGACTTAAAATTTCTTTTCTTTCTTTCTTTCTTTCTTTCTTTCTTTCTTTCTTTCTTTCTTTCAAAGTCCATTTTTTACTCATTTTTAACATATTTTAGTCTTTGTTTATCTCTTTCTTTAAATGCCTACTTTTATCTAATCATATTTTTTTCTGAAGAACTCTTTTTTTTCTTTCTTGAAATACATTCATACTTCTCTTATTTTCAGCACTGTTTCTTTCTTTCTTTTTCTTTCCTTTCTTTAAACACACACTTTTACTTTCTTTTTTAAACATTCTTTTTTTTTTCTTTCTTTCTTTCTTTCTTTCTTTCTTTCTTTCAATATACACTTTAGGTAATCTTCCCCCTTTATGTAAAGGTACACTTTTCTCTATTTTCTGTCCGTTTCTTTCTTTTTTTCTTACTGTCTGTCATTCTATTTCAAATCATATTTCCAAATTCGCATGTTCACTAATTTCCCGGCATATTTACTTTCATTCAATTTCGCTCATTTTCCAAATTCCTCGCTTTTTCGGACAGATTCTCTTATAAGCGGAAACCCATAAATAATGTCAATATTTTCTCTCAGGAATTTCCGCCTCTTTTTAACCCCTTTCAAACTAACTACAGCATCACCATTTTAGATTTACTTCGATAAAGAATTCACACTTATCTGCATTATATTCAACTAACAGCAATCAGAATTCATTTTCGCCGAGAATCACAAATCCTTCCGGTTCATTGTAGATTCTTGGAGAGAATATGCGCTTGATTTATTGCAAATTCAAATTAAAATCCATGTTTTCCTCCAAGGATCATTTCAAAACCGATAAAAGGATAGCTACATGGGATTTGTGCAGAAGTAAAATTTACTGACAGCTACAACTTGCATGTAACTCTTTCATTTTTAGTGAGAAGAAAGAGTTGTTTGCGTGTAACAAAGTCGCATCGTCAAAGCCCAGATTGATTTCTAAGTGTACGAAAATGAAGGGTACTGCACGAGTTTTACAGGAAAACGACGTTAATATATATATATATATATATATATAGAGAGAGAGAGAGAGAGATATATATATATATATAAAGAGAGAGAGAGAATATATATATATATATAGAGAGAGAGAGAATATATATATATATATAGAGAGAGAGAATATATATATATAGAGAGAGGGAGAGAATATATATATATATATATATAAGAGAGAGAGAATATATATATATATATAGAGAGAGAGAATATATATATATATATAGAGAGAGAGAATATATATATAGAGAGAGAGAGAGGGAGAGAGAATATATATATAGAGAGAGAGAGAGAATATATATATATATATAGAGAGAATATATATATATATAGAGAGAGAATATACATATATATATATATAGAGAGAGAGAATATATATATATATATAGAGAGAGAGAGATATATATATATATATATAGAGAGAGAATATATATATATATATAGAGAGAGAGAGAATATATATATATATATAGAGAGAGAATATATATATATATATAGAGAGAGAGAGAATATATATATATATATATAGAGAGAAATGGTGCTAATAATAAACGGTAACATTCATTTCCATACATTTAGAAGGCAATCTGGTTTTTGACGATGCGACTTTGTTACAAGCAAACAACTCTTCCTTTCCACTAATCTTGCCATATATATATATATATATATATAGTCATCCGCAGACAGATCTGTTACGCTGTATCAGAGCTCATCAGTACGGTTTGACTCCGATTGCTTTTTAACCCAGGATTGAAACCAGACCGAATTGGCGTCAGTCGGCGATTATACCTCTGAGCAATGGGCGCTCGGTAGAATGAGGCAGACGTTTTAGCGTGTATATTATCATTATACACGCCCAATAGCTGAGAGTGTTCTAATTCATTGCTGAATTACAGATATATATATATATATATATATATATATATATATATATATATATATATATCGCTATATATATATATATATAGCTAGATACACAGACACACACACACATATATATATATGGTTATAAATATATATAGCTATATGCATCTCTTTCTTTCTCTCTCTTTATATATCTGGCTATATATATATACTTGTGGAAAATGATTTTCGACATGTTTATAAGAGTAAAGAAAGTATGACCAAAAGAAATGTGGGGAAAAGAAAAAGATGGCCCGGTGTTTGTTATTTTTTGAAGAGAAAATTGTATTTTCAACACATAATAAAAATCACGAGTATAAAATTATTGTTGCAATCCAGCACAGGCCATATAATGTTTGTTTACAGGGTGCAGTTTTAGCAAGTCAAAATGTAGCTTAAAATTACCCTTTCGGCCAGTTCATTAACCATGAGTGAAAAACAAAATTACTCGCAGTAAAACAGATTTTATTCTCTGTTTGTAACCTACTGCTATAAGCAAACGAAGTAGATATGAGACATAGGTGACGCAGTCAGGTGAATAGTTTAATGAGCGTCTTTCCTGTTAGTTCTTCGACGCCCTTTTCGTCTAACTGTGTGCCTTTTCGCCGGACGGTCAGTTTTATAGCTAGCATGGTTCTTTGACCTGTCGTTTTCCTCTAAAAAAGCAATTTATCTTCATTCAGCAGCTTCTCTTAGTCTGGGCCGCTCGTTGAAGGATATTGATAACCATTGGTTGAAAGATATTGATAACCATTGGTTGAAAGATATTGATAACACATTTTTGTAACAAGTTCAGCTGTTTTAAATTTAACAAGACTGACATCGCGCCATTTCAAGACGACAATCACCAGATATCTTTTCGAGGCATTACAACAATCGTTAGACGTATAAAGAAAATGATGGAAGAACCATACCTGCAGCCACATACTTAACCACAAAACGAACAACATCACCTAAGATTTAGTGACCACGCTACATAAGATATTGTAACAACGTTATATTTGGACTGAGTAAGTTAAAAACCAAGTACCTGTTAAATGAAGCCAATCAAATATTTAAGTAACGTTTCTGATAAATGAATTCCCTCATATCTGCATAGACCAGAAAACTTTCAAGTAGGTGACGTGGGGGAGATAAACTGTCTAACCGGTGTTTCGCTTTTCGTCGTTCTCAGTGACCCGTTTCGTCTCTCTCTGTGCTTTTTAATATTACTGATCAGTTTTATAGCAAGTATCGTTCTTCATCTTGTAGTCTTCGTCTAGAAAGTAGTTAATTCAGCGACTTCTTGGTCCTGGGTATGACGATAAACTATATCCGGCAGCAACGCCTCTGATTAGGAGGTTGTGAAGAGCATGGAACCACCTTTTAATTGCTGTTGTTCCCAGGTCCACCCTGACAAGGAGTGGTAGCATCTGTTAAGGTCCCAGCTATGGGCAAATAGTTTATCCCCAAACTGGGGTCAAAAGACTATACAAGTGTAAAAATAGACTTTAATAGAAATATATATACATTTTTGAAGGAAAGAAACATATTACCAGCAATACATTTTTTAATACAAAGCTGGAAGACATCTTCAGTTCTCTAAAATAAAAATTAAAAAATAATCATAAAAATCTTTTTCATCAAAATCTGACTAAATCAACCTTCTCACTATAACCAAATATTATAAAAATATCTTAAAACCCAACCTTGTTGACATTAAATAACCCACAGAGGGTTGATATGCCATTAAACAAAACTCAAACCCAGCGACTTCTCTTTGTCTAAGCCGCCCGTTTTCTGAACTGCTCGTGTCAATCAATGTTTTTAGCGCCTATTCTCCATCGTTGTTGTTGACAGCCATCCAATTGTATCTATTGATACGGTTCAGCTTCCCTTTGTATTTCTACAGACTTTAGTTCAATGTGCCTGCTTTCCGCATGTATAGCACTTGTCCCTTCTAGAGGGACATAATGGTCGCTCTTGCATTCACAGAAAAAATATGCGTTTAATTAAGGCTGGTTTATTTGGAGAGCCTAGTTTTTCATACGATGTGTAGGTGCAAAATAGGTGAAGAGGTATCTGACTTTACTGCATTTTTTTTTTACTTTTTTGAATTTTGTTTGGCTAAAGCTAGTGCTCTTACATGTTCATAAGCCTGTTGTTATATTAAGATGCTATTTTTGAGTATTCTTTGTCGGAATACCAAAGAAAATGAACACACACCTTGCATAGTTTTCTTCTTCTTCTTCTATGTGCCCTGTCCCTTCAGGACGTAGGCGATCATGGATCTCCACGTCTCCCTATCCCTTGTGGCTCTTAGTATGTTTGCTCCTGTTGCTCCTGGCAACCCCCGTTCCGTCATCCACCTGATCAGACTCTGCAGATATGTTATCCGCTGCCTTCCTCTGTGTCTCCTTCCTTCTATCTGACCAGTCAGTATCAGGTTCTCCAGGCTCTCCTTCCTCATTGCATGTCCCAGGAACTTCAGTTGTCTCTTCCTGATGCTCAGCATCAATTTCCTTTTTGTTGCCATTCTTTCTAACACTTCGTCGTTGCTTGTATGCTCAGTCCACGATATCCGTAATAGAATTCGTCAATTAAACCTGAGAGCAGCTGACACCTCGGAGTCAGTAAAAGTATAGAGACCATTTCATTTCTCTTTTTTAGTTCCTGTCCAGATTTGTTAAAGCCACTTCGTATGAAGGTGCATCCGATAAATACTCGAAATCTTGTGCTGAGAAATATATCCTGAGGTAGCGCAGCTTATTAGAACTTTCGACTCAGTAATTACTTAGGAAGTTTAACAAAGTTCTTCTTCAGTGACGATGTTCTGGCTCGGTGGTAGCCTGGATGTGTGTTGCGATGCAGTGGATATCAAGAGTGTACGGGAAATCGGAGAGCCAAGTTCGAATTCCAGTCGAATTCGTTTCATTCACTTACATGCAAATACTCTTGGAAAAGGTATTAATCCGTATCTTCTCTCTGGCTATGGGGTAAATAACAGAACAGATTGGGTTCTATCGCCTTCATTATTGATAGACAGCCAAGTGTATCATATTTAATAAGACCTCGCAGCTTATTAGAACTTTCGTCCCAGTAGTTACTTAAGAAGTGCATGAAAGTTCTTCTCTAGTTAGGATGTTCTAGCTCGGTGGTAGCCTGTATATGCGTTACGATGCAGTGGATATCAAGAGTGTACGGGAAATCGGAGAGCCAAGTTCGAATTCCAGTCGAATTCGTTTCATACACTTACGAGCAAACACCTTTGGAAAAGGTATTAATCCGTCTCTTCTCTCCGGCTATGGGTTAAATAACAGAAGAGATTGGATTCTATAGCGTTGGTTCGCAACCAATCTCTCGTTGTTTTTAATAGACAGCCAAGGGTATCAACTGATGCCAAAAAAATACCATTATTCACCCCTTTTTACTTTTACTTTAGCCCAATGTTACTGCTTTCCGTGTGTATAGCAGTTGTCCCTTCTAGAGGGGCGTACTAACCTTTCGTCTCTCTTGACTCTACCGAAAAAAAAAAACAACAGAAATACAACGTGCGTTTAGTTAAGGCTGGTTTATTTGGAGAGCCTAGTTTTTCATACGATGGGGAGGTGCAAAATAGATGACGATGTTTCTGACTTTATTGCATTTTTATCTTACTTTCTAGCATTTTGTTTGGCTAAATCATGTATTCTTGCCTGGTCATAGGCTTGCTGAAATACTGAAATGTTAAGGTGTTTTTTTCCAGTATTCTTTATCGGATATCCGTAGAGCGAATCCCGTTAATGAAGACATCTCGTATCAATTCGGCTCAATATTGTTTTGCTAATACCGAAGAAAATGAACAATGCTTATTTAATTTTAGTAAAACTTGATAGAATCCGCCAATTGAATCTTAGGGCAGCTGACACCTCGGAGTCAGTAAGAATCTAGAGACAATTTCATTTCTCTTTTTTATGTAGTTCCTGTCCATGATTGTTAAAGCCTCTTTGTAAGAATGTAAGTCTGTGAAATACTTGAAAACTTATCCTAAAACATATTTCATAAGGTAGTGCAGCTTATTAGAATTTTTGTCTCAGTAAGTACTTAAAAGTTTATGAAAGATCTTCTCTAGTGACGATAATCTAGTTTGGCATTAGGTGCATCAGGGTCAATAATAAGTTTCTCTGGACAGAGTAGATTAGCCATTATCAAAATGGCTAACAATGAGAGTTCATTAAATTGTAGTAGAATTGTTAGAGACAATTCATATTGGCTTAAATGTGAGTTTTAATGGACTCTGAATACAAGCAGAGTTCTCCTATTCAAGACAGATCCATTAATGGGAAAAATGAACAATATCACAGGCACAATGGCCAAAACATTGTGTTAATAACAAAGATGAATAGCAAAAACGAAAATAATAACATGTCTAAGACTGACTTGTTAAATTTTAGTAAACAAGACAGAAATGCCGAACATAAAATAAGATGCAGACAACTGCATGACCTGTAAATTTGGTTTAATAACAATTTGATGTTGCAATACAAGAAGAGACAAAATATTTTTATCCATGAACCTAAGCCCATTTATGAAAGCATCTCATATCAATTTTTACTAAGGCTTGATAGAATCCGTCAATTGAATCTAAGGGCAGTTGACACCTCGGAGTCATTAAGTATCTAGAGACAATTTCATTTCTCTTTTTTATGTAGTTCCTGTCCATGAATGTTAAAGCCTGTTCGTAGGAATGTTAGTCGGTGAAATACTTGAAAACTAATCCTAAAACATATTTCATAAGGTTAGTGCAACTTATTAGATTTTTTGTCTCAATAGGTTCTTTAGAAGTTTATGAAAGTTCTTTTTCAGTAACGATAATCCAGTTTGGCGTTAGACGCGTCAGGGTCAATAGTAAATTTCTCTGGACAGAGTAGATCAGATATTATCAAAATGGTTAACAATGAGAGTTTATTAAATTGCAGTAGAGATGTTATAGACAATTCATTTTAACTTAAATGTAAGAATTAATGAACTCGTTATTCCCCTGATTTCCTTCTGAGGCAAGATGTAGCACAAAACCAAATTTTATGTTGTGAATCCAAGCCCTTAAGCTCGTGCAAAGAATTCCCCACCAGCCTGCCTAAGACCGGGTCGGGTTCTTGCTTATTCATCCCAGATGAGACTAACTTTCACCAGAATATCGTCTGGATTCCTCTCTGCTCGGAGGCAGAGAGTTGACAAGAGAGAGTTTTGGTAGACTGGTATTTACTACTTTCCCACAAGGGCAGATGCCCGAGGCAGATCCGGCACACAGCCAATTATAGTTGGAATTAGAGCCCTTAAACCCGGCTAAAAATATCCCGTAGACACTTCTTAAGGTAGGATCGGGCTCTTGTCTGTTTACCCCTTCGGCGGAGTATCGTCTGGGTTCTTCTCCGCCTGGAGGCAGAGAGTTGACCAAGAGAGAGTTTTGATGAACTCTGAATATAAACAGCGCCATTAACGGGGGAAATGGATCATACCTCACCGGTATGCTTAATCATTCATTTATCTTGACATTCTTAAAATTAAGTTTTCGATGAATCAATTGTTTTCTTCTGAATAAACAGTTTGTCTCTTTTATGTTCTGTTAGAAGAATTGAATTTTAACTGAATCTTGCCTACATTTTCAAACCCGGCAAAATTTTCTTAAATTTTGTTAGAAAATGGTCTTTTTTTTCTGATATCTTTGCTTTCTTTGTAACGTATATTACTATTTTAAAGTTTCCTTTGTTTTACATGTATTCATGTTTCCGATTGTCTTTCTGAAAAAACAAAAAGCAAAATAAAAAACAAAAACAAAACTAAAAAAACATGCAAAGAATGTATCCGTTCAGCTTTCAGTGAAAGTGGACTTTTACTATAATTGTTATAATAAAAATGATTTAATACTGGCACTTTTTAAATAAATATGATCTCATCATTTGGAAAACACCCGAAGAAAGCCTCCTTGCTTGGTTAGGCAGGTTAAAAGGTTAGGCAGGTTAAAAGTAAAAGGTAACTAGAGATTTTCTTTCTTTATATTTTCTATTTTTCTTTTTTCCCCTTTTCTCTTTCATCAAATATATAAGAAATCAGGCATTATTAATTTTATGTCGAAATTGTCTGCAGATTAATTTTGTAATAGAATTTTTGAGAAAACAATAATTTTTAGCTTAAGATTTATAAATACATATACTGATTAATATTGATAGGTAAATTGTTCATATACTAATTTTCTACAAAAATCTATGTAATAACTAAAACCGATTTATGGTAATATATAAAACGCGAAAATGGTTAGTATAAGAAAATAATTTGCATTTTTTTGTATAATATTTATATTCCCACTGATAACTCAAATTTGCAAGTTTTTGTTCACTAGGACCAGGTATTTTGTTCACTAGGATCAGGTATTGAACCTAGAGCTTTTTGGAGCAAGTCACTGAATTACTTCAAGACAATGCTTATATCCACTCGACCATTTTTCTTTGGTGACATAATTGCGCGAATTTTCTGGACCTTTTAATGTCTTAGCAAATTTTTTTAACAGATCTCATATTAAAAATTGTTGTTATTTTTGTTTTTCTTTGTCAGTAGTCAGCGACAGTCAGTTGGGTGTCATATGTGATACACGCTTGGGCGATCATGTCTAAAAAGATACATGACTGACTGGGTAGAAGATTTTCCCCTAGTAGATTGCTATTAATTTCCACGGTAGACCGGTTGCCAACCAGGGCTATAGAACCCAATCTGTCCTGCTATTTAACCCATAGCTGGAGGGAGAAGAGACGGATTAATACCGTTTCCAATGTTATTTGCGTAAGTGAATGCAACGAATTCAACTGGAATTCGAACTCGGTTTTCCGATTTCACGTTCCGAGTCAATAACCACTGCACCACAACGCACATTCACTGACTGGGTTAAGGACAGATTGTTTAAGTCACGATCCCATAAGTGTTGCCATCAGACAATAAGTAAATTTCTACAAGTCACCATCTGGATTCCATAATAATTACTCTCAGTTTAGGATCAAACATAGATAAGCCACCATCGGGATCCCATCAGAATTACTAACTGACTGGGATCATACATAGACAAGCCATTATCCGGATTTCGTCAGAATTACTCCCAGACTTGAATCAAACATAGACAAGCTATCATCCGGATCCCATCAGAATTAACCCCAGACTTGGAACAAACATAGACAAGCCACAATCCGTATCCCATCAGAATTACTCCCAGACACAGATTAAACATAGACAATCCACCATCCGGATCCCATTAGAATTACGCCCAGACTGAGATCAAGCATAGACAAGACACCATCTGGATCCCATCAGAATTACGCCCAGACTGAGATCAAGCATAGACAATCCACCATCCGGATCCCATTAGAATTACGCCCAGACTGAGATCAAGCATAGACAAGACACCATCCGGATCCCATTAGAATTACGGCCAGACTGAGATCAAGCATAGACAAGCCACCATCCGTATCCCATCAGAATTACTCCCAGACACAGATTAAACATAGACAATCCACCATCCGGATCCCATTAGAATTACGCCCAGACTGAGATCAAGCATAGACAAGACACCATCTGGATCCCATCAGAATTACTACAAGACTCGAATCAAACATAGACAAGCCACCATCCGTATCCCATCAGAATTACTCCCAGACACAGATTAAACATAGACAATCCACCATCCGGATCCCATTAGAATTACGCCCAGACTGAGATCAAGCATAGACAAGACACCATCTGGATCCCATCAGAATTACTACAAGACTCGAATCAAACATAGACAAGCCACCATCCGTATCCCATCAGAATTACTCCCAGACACAGATTAAACATAGACAATCCACCATCCGGATCCCATTAGAATTACGCCCAGACTGAGATCAAGCATAGACAAGACACCATCTGGATCCCATCAGAATTACTACAAGACTCGAATCAAACATAGACAATCCACCATCCGGATCCCATTAGAATTACGCCCAGACTGAGATCAAGCATAGACAAGACACCATCTGGATCCCATCAGAATTACTACAAGACTCGAATCAAACATAGACAATCCACCATCCGGATCCCATTAGAATTACGCCCAGACTGAGATCAAGCATAGACAATCCACCATCCGGATCCCATTAGAATTACTCCCAGACACAGATTAAACATAGACAAGCCACAATAACGATCCCATCAGTATTATCTCCAGACTGTGATAAAAATTTGACACACCACCATTAAGATCTTATACCAATTATTTTTAGACTGCGATCAAATTCCTGACATGATGGCAATAGTATTGCCACCAGATTGAACAAATTCGGCTCTTCACAATTACGATCACATATGAATTACTTCCAGACTATAATTAAATATCGACAAGATACAATCAGGACCCAAATGGGATAACTCCAAACTGACCAAATTTTAACAGCAGCATGACGATTCCATTACATTAAATACAAACGGTGAACGAATTTTAATACGCCGAAATCGTGATTCCAAAAAGATTACCTACAGAATGTGAAAAATTTCCACACGCCACTGTCACTGTCCAAGAAGATGTAGCACCAGACTGCGAGCAGATTTAGAAACGTAACCATAATGATCCTATAAAAATAAATTCCAGTCTGTGACTAAAATTCGAATCGCCGCCATCACGATCTTATAAGAATTATCTCCATAGTGCGATCAAATTTTGACACGCGAGTATCTCGATCCCATAAGAATTAATTTTAGGTTGCGGCTAAATTACGACATGCCACACTGAAGAATCCATAAGATTTACATCCAGAATGTGATCAGATTTTGAAACGCCACCATCACGATCCGATAAGAATTAGCTCTAGACTGTCACTAAATTTAGACACGTAACTATCACGATCTCCTAAGAATTACGTTCAGATTGTGATCAAATACCGACATCCCACAATCATGATAACATAAGTATAACCTCGAAACCGAAATAAAATACGCTACTCTCGAAATCTCATAAGAACTACCTCCAACCTGGGAGCAAATACGCCCCCATCACGATCTAGTGATCAAATTTTGACACAGAATCGTCACGTTATCATAAGAATTACATCCAACCTGGGAGCAAATACGCCCCCATCACGATCTAGTGATCAAATTTTGACACAGAATCGTCACGTTATCATAAGAATTACATCCAACCTGGGAGCAAATATGCCCCCATCACGATCTAGTGATCAAATTTTGACACAGAATCATCACGTTATCATAAGAATTACATCCAACCTGGGGGCAAATACGCCCCCATCACGATCTAGTGATCAAATTTTGACACAGAATCATCACGTTATCATAAGAATTACATCCAACCTGGGAGAAAATACGCCCCCATCACGATCTAGCGATCAAATTTTGACACAGAATCATCACGTTATCATAAAAATTAGATCCAATCTATGATCAAATTTTCACACTCCACGATTCCGATCCCATGAATATTATCTACGGATAATTATCAAATTTTGATATGCCAACATCACGACCCAGTAAATATAATCTCTAACGCGTGATCGAATTTTGACTCATTACCATCATGATTCCATAAGAATTAAAGCAAGACTGTGATTAAAATTCGGTACGCCATCATTAAAATCCCCTACGATTTGCCTCCAGCGTGTAAACAAATTATTCATTCCACAATTACGATCCCCTAAGAATTATTTCTAGATTTTGACTAAATATCGACAGGCAAAAATCAGAAACACAGAGAGGTTACTTTCGAAATTTCGACACGCCATCATCAAGATCCAATAAAAATTATCTCCAAACTGAGTCCAAACTTTGACTGGGATCACCGCGAACCATGTGAATTATCTTCAGACTGTGAAAAAATTGGGCAAGCCACCATCTTGATCATATAAGGATTGCCTCCAGACTGTGATAAAATGATTACATACTACCATCACGATACCCATAAAAGTTACCTTCAGACTGTGATCAAATTTTGACACTTCCTTCACGATCCATTCAGAAGTATTTGCAGGCTTTGACCAAATTTCGACACGCTACTATCACGATCCAATAAAAATACAACCAGATTTGTGCTCAAACTTTGACATTTCATCACCATCTTATATGTATTATCTCCAGACTGTGACCAAATTTTGACACGCCATCATTTCGACCCCATAAGATTTACCCCCAGACTGTGTCCAAATTTAGAAACACTATGATCACAATCCTATAAGAATTAACTTGAGATTGTTGCCAAATTTTGACACGCCAATATCACGATGCATTTAAATCTTTTTTTTAATCGTTTCACCCCAAGCAAGGCGGTAACGTCACTGATGCACAGGAGGCTAAATAAGAGTAAAAGATTTGATAGGAGGGGAGAAAAGAGAAAGAAGAACCAGTTACAGGGAGTGTCAGAGAAAGGAGCAAGAGAAGGATGGGAATATAGGTGTGAAGACAGTTGCAAAGGTGGAGAGAAAGGAAAAGATATACAGGATGATGTAAAATGAAGTGGAGTCAAGTGGTTAAAAGATGGGTATTGACATTGCATTTAAATTTCTGGAGGTTGTAGCCGTCAGGAAAGCAAGAATATGGAAGAGAGTTTCACAGGCGGGAAGTGCGAGAAAAGAAGCTTCTGGAGTAGAATTTTCGTCTGCATTTGGTTGATTTAACGGTGAATGGGTGAGACCCAGTTGCCAATCTTGTTGCACGAGTAAACTCTTGTGGCAGGGGCACCAGTGACTTAAGTTGGTCGAAGCAGAAGCCATGAAAATATTTATAGAACAGGCGGAGGGAAGCCACATCCCGTCGGTCAGAAAGTGGCTGGAGTCGAGCTGTCAAGCCGGTACATATCACATTACTGATTCTCCTTTGGAGCCTGTCTAGAACACTGAGATGAACAGCGGGGGCGCCTGACCATATATGACAGCAGTATTCATGCACGGACGGATGGTTGATTTGTATATGTGCAAGATCTACCTCTAGACTCTAACTAAATTTCTACATGCTACCATCATGATCCTATAAGTATTAACTCCAGACATGCCACTATCGAATCTGTGTATTATAATAACCCCCAACCTGTTTATTTGCTCCTGACTTTCGATACTGCATCATTTATATCAGAAGTACCAACATACTACACGTGACCTGTGTACTTACGCCTTTCACTAGGTGACGCTGTTTTAGAAAAATGAATTGCATCAGAAGTTTTACCGTCGGCAAGTAATGGCGTGAACTGAAAAAAATAAAAAATAAAATATCACCATCGCCATATCGCGTATGCGTTTTTGCACAATGATCTTTGTTAGCCACAGATTTCTGTACCTGATGCCCCGAATGACGTTCATTAAGTGTGGCTAATAGTAACTGCGTTTAATATTTAGTATTCGGCGTGTGAGTGGGATTTGAAATTAATTTCCAACTTTTGATGCATGCATCTGCGTTACCCATTATACCAGCCTTCTTTTTTTTCAGATGAAAATTAAGAGTATTCAGCAATTAGATAACAGGAATTATTTTTTTAAATTTTTAATAAAATATTGTTCAACAGAAACTCGAAATGTAGCGGATAAAAATTAGAAGAGCAGTGAAATAAAGACTGTGTAAAAAGGAACGAGAGGGAAGAGTGAAGTGACGGTTTTATAATCCATTTCTCGATGTTTTTATGTACTTTCAATCTTTTTCCGAGATCATCTTTAGAGGTATGAGTTGTGGATAAGACAATTAGAAATATAAGATTGTCTAAACTTATTTATAAATGGAACTTTGTATCTGTGTGTGTGTCCGTTACATATAGACTCCGAAACGGCTGAACCGATTTTCTTGAAAATTTGCACAGTTGTAATATAAGCGTCTGCGAGTGTTCTTAGCTAGGTTTTGTGTCGAGGTAACCAAGATAAATATCGAAAATCGATAATCGAAAACATCGGGTTATAGAAGGAGTGGTCCGATTTGAATCAAACTTGATACACTCATAGACAAAGACATAGGAAACGATATTCAGAAGTTTCAAGGTTGCAGTTCTTACA
Organism: Ascarosepion bandense; assembly: GCA_037127315.1. NCBI lineage: Eukaryota > Metazoa > Mollusca > Cephalopoda > Sepiida > Sepiidae > Ascarosepion > Ascarosepion bandense. The sequence goes on from JBBBDQ010028802.1 coordinate 133,299, forward strand.
ATAGTGCAGAAAATCGATATTATATATATATATATATATAAAGGCATGATGTAAATATTCTGTTATCTATCTTCAAAAGTTTAAGATGCAACGTCAATTGCCATTTTCTATCTCCTTGATTCCCATCTTTCTCTTATCCTTTCTTCGACATCCCCGTGTACCTCGTGTGTGTGTGTGTGTGTGTGTGTGTGTGTGTGTGTGTGTGTGTGTGTGTGTGTCCTTTTCTTTCACTGTAACCCCCCCTGCGCATCACCTTGCTCGGGTGAAACGATTAGAAAAAATCTCGCTGTGACTTACTAATTGAGATAGAATATACATTGACAGGAATTGAATATTCTTCGGCAATTGATTATTTTTTGTTAAACGAAACACAGAAAAAATTAATTGTGCTTCTTTTTAAATAAGGTTATTTTTATTTTAACTTTTTTTTTATTTTTATGCTTTTTGTTTAGTTCGTTGTTTTCTTTAGTTCATTGTTTAGTTCATTGGTTTAGTTCATTGTTTTCTTTCTAGCGAGTTTGCACTGTTTTAATGTCACAGTTCTTCTTCTGGGTTTAACCGATATGCGCATGTGTACGAGACTCTCTTAAAATGTCTTATTTTCTCACGCTATCAAACTATCCATGTGAGAGTTACAAGTTTTTTTTGACACTCGTTTTATTTCAAAAACTTTACTGCAACTATGCATAAATGGATGTCGAAATTTTCAAACCACGATCCACTTCCCAACAGTTGACCCCATGATTAAATATCAAAATTTAGGGAGGAGAAGTTTATCCTAGAAGGATGGGAATATAGGTGTGATGACAGTTACAAAGGTAGAGAGAAAGGAAAAGATATACAGGATGATGTAAAATGAACTTGATTCAAGTGGTTAAAAGATGGGTATTGACATTGCATTTAAATTTCTGGAGGTTGTAGCCGTCAGGAAAGCAAGAATAAGGAAGAGAGTTCCACAGGCGTGAAGTGTGAGAAAAGAAGCTTCTGGAGTAGAATTTTCGTCTGCATTTGGTTGATTTAACGGTGAATGGGTGGGACCCAGTTGCCAATCTTGTTGCACGAGTAAACTCTTGTGGTAGGGGCACCAGTGACTTAAGTTGGTCGAAGCAGAAGCCATATATATATTATCGATTTTCTGCACTATCGTAAAACTGCAACCTTAAAACTTCTGAATATCGTTTCTTATGTCTTTGTCTATGAGTGTATCAAATTCGATTAAAATCGGACCACTTCTTCTATAACCCGATTTTTTCGATTATCGATTTTCGATATTTATCGTGGTTACCTCGACACAAAATCTAGCTAAGAACACTCGCAGACGCTTATAGTACAACTGTGCAAAATTTCAAGAAAATCGGGTTAGCCGTTTCGGAATGTATAGGTAACGGACACACACACCCACACACACACACACACACACACACACACACGCACACACACACACACACACACACACACACACAGACAAAGTTCCATTTACAAATAAGTTTTAAATATGTATCAAAATCACCCATGTGTTGAATCAATTTATTTTGAAAGTATTCAGCTGCATGGAAACGTCTTGAAGCAACGCCCACTTTAATCTTGAATTTTTGTTCGATTTTATTGTCACAAGCGCATGAAGTAAATTTTTTTTAGATTTTAAAATATTTTGTAATGTTGCATGAATTTCAAGGTTTTGAGAATATTCCAGAGTCAATGACTTTCGAACTAGAAGAGAGAAATATATGGAAAGTGTTAAAAAGCAACTGTAATAGACAAAGGAAGAATGAAAAGTCGAAATGGTACTCATTAAGAGAAGCTTTAATAACATCAGCAATTGAGATCATTCCAAAAAGAAATAAACAAAGAATCGAAAGGACAGAAAACAGATTAAATTCCCGGCAGGAGAAAAAGGAAGCAACAAACAGTGCCAATGTAGGGTATAAGTTACAGGACTCTGCACAAAGAAATTAGGATGAAATGCAGGTAGTCAAAGAGGAATAGCCCAACGAAAAATAGAAATAGAAAGAACAGTCAGTTAAGTGATACACGCTTTGGGCGATCATCTCTATTTCGAGACATGACTGACTGGGCAGAAGATTTTCTGTCCTGCTCTTTAAACTATAGCTGAAGGGAGAAGAGACGGATTGTATTAATAGTAGTTAGTGAGGGATCAGTTTATTACCTAATAAGAATAGAAAACCGATCCCCCACTTTATGCCCAGTAGAAGCTTTACATATTTTTCCTGCTATTATGTTCGGCCAGTCAGTTAAGTGCCATACGTGATACACGCTTTGGGCGATCATGTCTATTTCGAGACATGACTGACTGGGCAGAAGACTTTCTGTCCTGCTCTTTAAACGATAGCTGAAGGGAGAAGAGACGGATTGTGTTAATAAATAGTAATTAGTGGGGGATTAGTTTATTACCTAACAACAATAGAAAATCGATCCCAACTTTATGCCCAGTAGAAGCTTTACTTATTTTTCCTGCTATTATGTTCGGCCAGTCAGTTAAGTGCCATACGTGATACACTGACTGGGCAGAAGATTATCTTGCAGTAGGTTGCCATTGTTTTCTGCGGTAGACTGGTTGCCAGTCAAGGTTATAGAGCCCAATCTGTCCTATTATTTAACCCATAACTGGAGGGAAAAGACGGATTAATACTTTTCTCAAGAGAATTTATGAGTAAGTGAATGCAAGAAATTCAACTGGAATTCGAACTCAGCTCCCCGATTTGTCGTTCCGAGTCGATATCCACTGCACCACAACGCACATAGAAAATCATGAGGCTACATAACAGTGAAGAAAAAGCGGAACAGGTCACAGGGGATGTTGTAGAATGGTTAAGAGAAAGATGGAAATACTGGTGTGAAGAGAGCTTCGTGAGAGTAAAGCGGAAAGGGAGAAGAACAAGACACAGGGGCGAGGGTCGGAGTAAAGGATGAGAATTAAGGAGAGAAGAGATAACAAGCACCAAACCCGTGAGCAATGACGAAGTTTTAGAGAAAATGGGAACACAAATGGGAATTGTACATAAAACAAATATTCCTAAAATAAGCGAGCTAACATAAAAAAAGCATGCTCATCAACAGGATGCATAAAATCAATGGACGGAACATTGATATTAGAGAAACAAAATTATTTCAGAGATTGAGCGAATCTATTAGAGGATTTTTGTTCACAAAGAAAGAGAACAATCAGCAATACACAGAAATATTGAATGACCAGGAGCCTTGAAATGTTAAAATGAAATCAGCAATGTATACATTGAACAGAAAAAAAGCAGCAGGACCAGGCGGAATTCTAATAGAGATGCTGGCAGGCTGTGATGATTTCAGTATTAACAAGATTCCGGACATAATAAATAAAATATGCAACAGTGGTGATATACCGAAATATCTATTTTCATATCTATTTTCATATCGCTGCCTAAGAAGCCAGGTGAAAAATTCCGTCAGACAATCAACCTGATGATCCGCATAACAATTTTTTTTCGAATTCTGAACAAAACGGTGCTACGTCTTCATTAAAGACACTGGAACAAGGCATGCAATATTTATGCTCACAATGATATCAAAAAGAGTAATACAAATATAGAAGGCTGTATAACTTTTATGCAAAAGCTTTCAATAAATTATGTTACAAATAACTATTAGGACTTCTAAGCAACCTTGATATATTTGGGAAGAATTAATCGAGAATCTACACTGACAGAAAAACGCCTGCGTAGGGATAAAAAATGAATTTAGTAAACATACATAATTAGAAACCATTCGTCCGTGCATGGAGTACTGCTGTCATATATGGTCAGGCGCCCCTGTTGTTCATTTCAGTGTTCTTGACAGGCTCCAAAGGAGAATCAGTAATGTGATAGGTACCGACTTGGCGGCTCGACTCCAGCCACTTCCCCACCGACGGGATGTAGCTTCCCTTTGTCTGTTCTATAAATACTTTAATGGCTTCTGCTCTAACGAACTTAAGTCACTGGTGTCCCTGCAACAAATGTATACTCGTGCAACCAGACTGCCAACTGGGTCTCATCCATTCACAGTTAGATCAACCAAATGCAGACGACAATTCTACTCCTGCAGCTTCTTTCCTCGCACTTTCCGCCTGTGGAACTTGCTTCCATATTCTTGCTTCCATGACGGCTATAACCTCCAGGAATTTAAATGCAGTGTCAATATTAATATTTTAACCACTTGACTCTAGTTCTTTCTACACCACCCTGTATATCCTTTTCTTTCTCTCCACCTTTGCAACTGTCACCACACCTGTATTCACATTCTTCTCGTGCTCCTTTCTCTGACACCCTAGTTCGTCTTTCTCTTTACTCTCTTCCAATCTAATCTTTTTACTCTTATATAGCCGCCTAATCTTTTTACTCTTATGTAGCCCCCTGCACATTAGTGGCGTTACCGCCTTGCTCAAGGTGATACAATAAAAAAAAAGGATTTCAATATAGAAATGTGTCTTTCAACATAAGATAATATAATCAGCCTCTAAATTGAAATATTCTTAGAGAAACAGAAGTCCTACCAGCCATAATCTTAAAATAAAATATGCAGATGACACAGTGTTGGTAACTGACACAGAAAGATGACTACAAAAACGCCTACAGAGGGCAGGGAAGGAAAACTAGAAAAAAGGACTAAATATGTGTTCAGTAGAAATGCATTCAGTAGACAGACAAAATAGCAAAAGGTTTAAGACAAGGGTGTGTCTTTTCTCTGGACTTATTCAACTTCTGCAGTGAGGCGATTCTGAGAGGGTTATAAGTTCTACTAGGACTCATTATTGAACACCACAATTTTAACATAAGGTAAGCAGATGACTCAGTATTGATAGCAGACACGGCAGTGAAGAAAAGCGAAAAGAAAGAACTAGACATAGTTTGCCAGAAGACTTAATGCATGGTTGTTAGCAAAAAGAAGAAATGTGAATTACAAACTGATGATAGCAAAATCAAGCAAGTAGAAAAATTTAAATATCTGGGAAGTGATGAATTAAGAGGCGACACTGAAATCCGAAGTCGCATTGGGATAGCGAAAGATGCCTTTCAAGAGCTAAGCAAAGTATTAAGAAACAGAAAAATGTCTTTAGAAGCAAAGATAAGAGTGCTGAACTGTGATGTAATATCGATCCCCTTACATGGCAGTGAATGCTGGACAATCTCATCACAGATGAAGAAGTGACTTGAAACAACAAGAAGGTGGCTCTTTTGTAGAATACTGATACTAATAACATATTTTTTGATAATCGTTTCACCCAAAGTAAGGCCTTACTTCCACCAGTGCGCAGGGGGATACATAAGCGTGAAGGAAAAGAGGAACAGGTCACTGGGGGTGTAGTAGAATGGTTAAGAGAAAGATGGAAATACTGGTGTGAAGAGAGCTTCGTGAGAGTAAAGTGGAAAGGAAGAACAACAAGACACAGGGTTGTGGGGTCGAAGGAAAGGATGGGAATCAAGGAGATAAGAGATAACAGGCACCAAACCCGTGAGCAATGACGACGTTTCAGAGAAAATGGGAACACAAATGGGAATTATACTTAAGATCAGAATGAGAAAGGTTTTCATACTCAAACGTCAGATTGAAGGCAACAGGGACAAAGGAAAGCAACACACAACCTACATAGTGAGCTTCAGTAAATGAATGACACAGTCAAGTTTAGAAGAGTTAAAAAAAAAGACGACGTTTATTAAGAGCAAAGGAAATTAAGGATCGCTTATGTTCTGAAGAGACACAGCACACAAAAAGAAGAATACTTTGCTAAAATATCTTCTGTTTTTATATTATGAACTAGAATTTTTAGCCACGACGCTGACGCGTGTTTAGATCCGCACAGCATTTAGTTTTGTTGAAGTTATCGCTAATTCTTTTCGAGATTTACAAACTGTATTTCGTTAAATTTTGCAAATCAGTTAATGAAATTTGAATAAGCTGATTTGTTTGAAAAATACTTTGACAATGACCCTACTTTTACGCACCCTGGTACTGAGATGTGCGTTGTGTATATCGGTTCTGAACGAGAAATGGGAGATTTGAATTCCAGTTGAATTTATTGCATTCACAAATACTCTGAGAAAGGTATTAGTCCGTCGATTTTCCCCTCTCCAGCTATTGGTTAAAATAGCTGGACAAATTGGGTTCTATATCTATTTTAGAGACAAAAATTGTCCATATTATTTAGAAGAACACTTTTGAAAAGATTATTGCTCCCAAAAACACCTCTTATATATATAAAAAGATATTTTAAATCTAAAAACACATATTATATATATATATATATATATATATATATATATATATATATATATATAAAGGAACCATGTTTCCTTTGTCCTCAAGAAAAAATTGAAATCATTAAATACATGAATAGCGACAAACTTTTAAACCAGAGGCATGAAACCACAGGAAACTGCAAACACATTAAAAAACTAACCTTACAATCATGCTAAAAATACTGCAAAAGCCAAAACTAGGATCCCCTAGAAAGATTAGCCTTTATAGTACTAACAACATTGTTACATCAAATTTTACCTATTACGCACCACAAACTATAATCTAATTTAAAGTTTTATAGAAAAAAGTGATTTCCTAAAATCAAAATTAAGGTTAAATATACAAAATTAGATTAATTATAAAAACTGTTCTATAGTTGTTCAAATAAACATTAAGGATAGGTTTAATCCCATCCCTTCCCACCATTTACACCTCCTTACTCTCCCCCTCTAATAAACCCAAAGAATATAGGCTAGCCAGGCGGTCATAAAAACATATACACCATTTTCTAATGTTAAATTAAATCAACTATATCTCCTACCCACCCCACTTTCTACAAAATTCTAACGGACAATTTACAAGACTTATTCCCTTATCTCTAACCCCCACCAACATTCCACACACAACTCCCAAATATAAGAAAAGAGGCATTCCATTCCTTTCCACACCACCTGATGAGATATTGTAAGTCCAATGTCGAAACAAAATGTACAATTTGTAGTGGATATATATATAAAAAAAAGATTTTTACATGTTCTAAAATATAATTTATAATAAATATTCACAGCTCTATATTATATATCGAGCACTGTTTTAAATTATTGTTTTGGACGTTGTAAATTTTTCCTCGTTCCTTAGTCACTCGGATATATATATATATATATATATATATATAAAACTTGACCTGACGATCCGTTAGGTGAAACCTAGGTAGGTCCGTTGGCTCTAGGTTAGATTTATACTGATATATATAAGTAGACATTGAACATGCATCTATCTATCTATCTATCTATCTATCTATCTATCTATCTATCTATCTATCTATCTATCACTAGTCATGTCATGTCATGTCATATCTATCTATCTATCTATCTATCTATCTATCTATCTATCTATCACTATTCATGTCATGTCATGTCATGTCATGTCATATCTATCTATCTATCTATCTATCTATCTATCTATCTATCTATCTATCTGAAAAGCATAAGTGGTTTTTGCGTACTGGTCATTTGCATGCGTGAATACCGGCTGTACGATATGTCGACTGGAGCAATAAAAGCGTGATAGCCGTTCAACTGGGTTGTTTAAGATGGCCGGGCACTTTTAAAACAACGGTAAATAATCAATTGTCCAGTTTTTCATTATAGCAACACAGAAGACAAAATAAATATTAATAGAATAGAGTGACAGAAATACAACATAATATCTGGTTTCGACCAGAATCCAACATAAAGCTGACCCCCTCCCCCGTTGATAAAGACGAAACTGAAAAATGTTTTGACTTCTCGCTGTTTCCCGACATCCTTTTTTCTATATCGAATTTCTAGGTTTTCAGGGGAAAATGGTACAAAAACCGTACATTTTTTCTGTGTACAATATTACGATATGCTTTTCTTTATACATTTAAAGACTTTGTTCTTTATTTCTGTTTTCACTCGCCTATCTATTAAATTCTCAGTAACCAGCTGCGATTGAACCATTTTCTCTTATCGATGTGTTCCCTAGTGTGTATTGATAAATAGTCATTGGAAAAAATGCAGTATGAACGAATAACTGTATTTGTGCATTAGTCAAAGTGAAAAACATCATTCATACAAAAAAGTTTTATTTCTAATTCTTATGCAACAAAATCAATTTAGATTTACACATAAATGTTTGACGTTTTCAACAGAACCGAAGCACTTTTGGTCAAAATGGTCTAATAGTATGATGAATAAAGTATAACAATCAAGCAAAAGAAATAATGATTTTATTACTAGTTTTAATCTATTTACTTATGTGCGTTGTGGTGCATCGGCTATCGGCTCGGAACGTGAAATTGGAGACCACAGTTCGAGTTCCAGCATTCACTTACATTACTTGGGAAATGTGTTAATCCGTTACTTCTCTCTCCAGCTATAGATTAAACAGCAGGACAGATTGGGTCTATAGCCTTGTTTTGCAACCAGTCTAACACAGAAAGTAATGGCAACCTACTGCGGATAAACTCTCTGCTAAGTCAGTCATGTCACTTTCGAGACATGATCGCCCAAACGTTTGTCTCAATTTCCTTACTAGCTTTATTCCATATTCTACTCATATATTAACGTTAATTATATTCACTACAAGGTGCCTTAATACGTTCTCTTACCGTAACAATAGAATATCTCATTAATAGACAGACCACTTTGCGTGAACGATAAACGTTTCGAGTTTCAAATATTTATTTTCATGACATTTATATTCTATTTACTGATAGTATCTATCTATCTATCTATCTATCTATCTATCTATCTATCTATCTTAAAAACATAAGTGGTTTTTGCGTACTGGTCATTTGCATGCGTGACTACCGGCTGTACGACATGTCGACTGGAGCAATAAAAGCGTGATAGCCGTTCAACTGGGTTGTTTAAGATGGCCGGGCACTTTTAAAACAACGGTAAATAATCAATTGTCCAGTTTTTCATTATAGCAACACAGAAGACAAAATAAATATTAATAGAATAGAGTGACAGAAATACAACATAATATCTGGTTCCGACTAGAATCCAACATAAAGCTGACTCCCTCCCCCGTTGATAAAGACGAAGCTGAAAAATGTTTTGACTTCTCGCTGTTTCCCGACATCCTTTTTTCTATATCGAATTTCTAGGTCTTCAGGGGAAAATTTGTTTCTAGATACCGAATTTTTTTTTATTATTTCTCTGTATTTCTCTGAACGTAAAATACGGTAGAAATAATTTCAAACTTTAAATATATTATTGTCATTTTATTTTTTCTTAAGTTCAAATCTATTTCTGATACTTTTAGTCCAATAACTAACGCTTTTACTGACTTGCCACTCAACGTAGAGGGTTATTCAATGGGCTTTTTGTAAGGGTGTAATGATACGAAATAAGAAGTACATATTATAAGGATATGTAGGATAGATAACGGTTTATCCTAGACTTGTAGGCTGGAAAGTAATAACTAGACAGTTCCGAACCAGGTATGGCAGCTAATATTCCATTTTTGGTCTGATCTGACTCTTTTAAAGACAGAACAACTTTCTAGAACCGGCAATTTTGTACCGCAGGTAAAACGGTCTTTGATATCTTCAGATTTTATTTTATTTCAGTGTAAACAGACGTTCAAGTCAAGGGGCCTCATTGAAAGTGTAACTATTTATCAGGACTGATGTGGGGTCTGCTCGGTGGGGGTTAAATGGTAATAGCTTGGTTTTTGAAAAATGCAAACAATCTTTTCACTATTGAGCTGTTAGAGTAAGGTTAGAGAAGAGATCAGTTGCCTGGCTCTGGTTATCTAAAATTTAAGAATTAGAGTTGAGATAATAAATAAAAGGAACCGTAATAATTTCTGAGAAGAACGTCTCGTTGTCAGCTGTTAGAATTGTGTTGTTTCTTTTTTAAGACTTTCTAAATGCCTCCAACTGCATACATTTTCTTTTTTACTATCGGGACATTTGATGTTAAAGAACTTACAGAAAAAAAGCAGGAATTATTGACTCAGGGAATTGATAGTTATAACGTTGTTGTAGGTTGCCATAAGAAAACAAAATTAAAGGACTTCATATTAAGTAAGTTCTGTCCTTGTTCCACTTCGGGGAAGAAAAGGGAACTGTTTTGATGCCAAAAAAAAAAAAACAACAAAAAAAAATGTATCCTGCATTTACTGATGAAGGACATATTTTAATATCCTCCATTTTGAGAGGTCCTTGTAAATGTTGCTTTATCATAAGATGTATTTATTGAATACTAACTATAAGAATACGAAGTATCTTCTTTTTTTTTTCTCTCTCTCTCTTTCCTTCTTTTCACAATTCTTATTACAGAAAAATCCGAAACAATTAATTTTGTGGGTCCATAGAACCTCCATTGTGAACCTGTTGCTAAATGAATTCGCAGACCAATGACTGGGAAGTTGATCATCTCCCCATTGATCCTGGCTAAGGTGTCTCTTTCGTGCCCTTGAGTTTAAGACGCTTGTCTAATAGGGACATGGAATTAAAAGCTAAAAACGCGCAGGGAATTTACATTGATGAATAGCTGTCTTAAAATTTAAAATCCCATGTAACATGAGGTTTTTCATATTATATAGAGTGATTGTTGGTGATATGTAGTCCTAGGTATAACAATAAACTACATTTTGCAAGCATCAAGTTCTCTGGTCGGGAAATTGTAGGTTTTCCCGAGTCTACAACCACATCTTAATTGTTGTTGTTCCTAAACCGGGATCTTAGCACCTATTAGGGTCCCATTTATGGGCAAACAGCGAAACCCCAAACAAAAATTTATCATTATGAAACTGGACAGACATATCTTTAGGAAGATGTCAACGAATATATATATATTTATATATATTATGTAAATTTCTTTTGATATCGTATGATGAGCTTAATAGCATTATCGTTGAAACAAGAAAGAAAATCACAATATTGATACATGTTTTATAATCCTTTCTGAGATTTCGGCTTACATCAGCCATTATCAAAGATGGCAGTTATGTTAAATGTATTAAACAGTTCGCAAACGACAATAGTAGTAGTCGTCTATTTTGTTTTCATGGAAGATTTTCAAAGCAACGCCGAACACGCGCGTGCGTGCTGGAGGCGAAAATCGCACTACAGCTTGTGACATCACACATGACTACGCAAGAGTGGGGGCGAAAAGTATTAAGTTTGGAAAGCCATCGGGATAACCAATCGCTTCTGTTATCTATTATAGGCATTTAAGAATCTTTGATAATGGCTGATGTAAGCCGAAAGCTCAGAAAGGTTTAAAAAACAATATTGTTATTTTCTTTCTTCTTTCAAGGATAATGCTATTAAGCTTATCAGACGATATGAAAAGAATTGACATAAAATAAATAGACAAAACTTGTCTATATTATTTAATAAAACATGCATCAATAAAGACAATGGCTAAATACGCATTATATATATATATATATATATATTGATTGATTGATTGATTGTTTAATACTTAGTTTTTGGTCATAATAGGGATAGACCAGTACACATTTGTATTAAAAAGTGTTCGATACAATTATATTGTAGAACTTTTGAATATTTTCCATTTTTAAACGAGCTTTTTCGCTACCCAGGTTTCTACCATGAGTGGTGTTTTCAGGCGATTTTTAATAACTGATTTTACCATTTAACGTTTTTCTTTTTTTAAGAACGCTCTTATAACGGTGTTTTGTTTGAACATTCACGTGGTAGAGAATTTATGATCGCGCAATTTTTAAATCAAAACGGATTATGGCGTTTTCATTCAGGGTTGTATGAACCTATGAGGTATTTCTTAGTGTGAATGCATTTAGTCATAATTTCCGTTCTTACATTTAACAGTTCGTTTTTATTTTGGAATATCATCATTTCTAATTTTTCTTCTTAGCGCAGTCTACATATTTTTTCGCCATTCTAAGGTTTGGCTGTCTTTTACAATGCTCCACGTTATTTCTGGGTCTTTTCCATATTTTGATTTCAATTTTCACACGTGGTAAGCCAATTTTTTTTTAGTTTTCTATTTTAAAAGTAGATCTGTGATTAAACCACCTGGTCTTAAAGGTGTCTTTGGTTGAGCCCAAATATATTTTGATTTGGCCATCTGGGTCATGTACTTCTGCTTTGTAAATTATTTCTTTTGTGCTGCAGAGACCTTGAAGTGGACATCTATTTTTGTCCCTGCAGTTGCATTCTTTGTTTGTGGTTTTGTTTGTACGATGCTATTTAAGTTTTTGTCGTTTTGTTTTTTTTATGAAACAATCTAAATTATTAGTGCAACTATAACTATAGTTTGATTGTGTTTATGTTGAAAATTTTGTTTAGTTCTGATTTTTTTGGAAAGTGTCTATCTATTAGTTTAAAAATTATTAGACCTATTTTGGTCTTTACTTCTAGATTAAATTAAATTAAATTAAAAATATATAAATAAAATAATATATATATATATATATATATATGAAATACCAACAATACATATTTATAGTAGAAATAACAGCAATGCATTTTATAGCAAAATGACCAACAATACATTTTGTCTGTAGTTCAAGCTATAAATTGTGTTCAAAATATTCAAATTTTGGAATTAAGTAGCCTATAGAGTTTGATATGCCGCTAAACAAAAACAACCAACCAAACAACAAAACAACCAACATGAAAGAACTTTTTCATGACATTAATCTAGATAATGTCATACATCCGCCCGTGCATTGAATACTGCTGCCATATCTGATCGGGTGCTCCTGCTATCCACCTAGGTGTCCTTGACAAAATCCAACAGAGAATCTGTAATGTGATAGATCCTCATTTGGCAGCTCAGATACAGTCACTTTCACACCGGTGCAATGTGGCATCCCTGTCTCTCTTCTACAAATACTTTCACAGCTTCTGCTCCGATGAACGTAGCTTACTGGTGCCCCCTATATATAAATTTTTCTCGAGCCACAAGATTAGCAACAAGGTCCCACCCTTTTACTGTGATCCATCAGTTTCTCTTCTCGCATTTCCCGCCTGTGGAATTCCCTTTCATTTACTTGCTTTCCCGACAGCTACAATCTTCAAGAATTTAAATGTAAAGTCAATACTCATCGCCTATCTCACTAACCTGCATCCTCTTTCTCATGCTCCCTTTTCTGTCCACTCCACTCTTATCAGTATTCTCGTCCTTCTCTTACCCACTTCCTGACACCCCTTGTAACCTCTCACTCTTTCTCAAACTATCCTTCTATGTAACCCCCTGCAAAACAGTGGCAGTAAAATGCCTTGCATGGGGCAATATGATTATAAAAAAACAGAAAACACTCTTCACCGTCTCCAGTAATTATATCTACACAAACATGTATATACATAAAAGCTAACTATAACCTATCATGGATTTAATTGTGAAATCTGAATAACTTATATTTATTACTTCAAAGCTCACAGAAATATTAAATTTTGGCATTAAATGACCCATAAGTTACGCCATAGTTTTTTTCTCTGGATCGCAATACATTTCTGTTTATAAATTAAAAACAAATACAAAGAAATATATCGGATACCTCTAAAATTAAATTAGAAAAATGTTAGTTTTGACTGACTGACCGACCGACCGACCGACTTTCCTTCCTTCCTTCCTTCCTTCCTTCCATCCTTCCTTCCTTCCTATCTATCTATCTATCTATCTATCTATCTATCTATCTATCTATCTATCTATCTATCTATCTATCTAATTCTGTTCTATCTATCTATCTATCTATCTATCTATCTATCTATCTATCTATCTATCTATCTCAGTGCATTCATATCTATCTATCTATCTATCTATCTATCTATCTATCTAATTCTGTTCATATCTATCTATCTATCTATCTATCTATCTATCTATCTATCTATCTATCTAATTCTGTTCATATCTATCTATCTATCTATCTATCTATCTATCTATCTCAGTGCATTCATATCTATCTATCTATCTATCTATCTATCTATCTATCTATCTATCTTTACCTCTTCATTCTTTTAAGGGACTACAAATAAACTGCAAGAAAACTGAAGGCATGGTCATCAGAAAAAAGTGCAGCCCAAAGTGCCAAATACAGGTGGGGGATATTAAAATCAAGCAGGTACCAAAATTTAAATATCTGGGAAGTGTTCTAACCGAAGACGGAAAGTAAGACACAGAGATCCAAAGACGAATTGGCATGGCGAAGTACGCGTTCCAGAAGCTAAGTAAAGTATTAAGATACAGGAAATTTTCACTAGAAACAAAGAAGAGAGTACTAGATTACTATGTGATGTCAGCTCTTCAATATGGCAGTGAATGTTAGACGATATCAACAAAGATGAGGGGAAAACTTAAAGCAGCTGAAATGTGATTCTACAGAAGGATGCTGCGGATATCGTGGGCCGAGCATGACGAGTTGTTGGAAAGAATTGAAACAAAAAGGAAATTAATACTGAGCACCAGGAAGAGATAACTGAAGTTTCTGAGCCATGTAATGAGGAAAGAGGGCTTGCAGAATTTGATACTAACAGGCCAGATAGAGGGAAAAAGAGACAGGGAAAAAAGAGAAAGCAGTGGATAACATATTTAAAGGGCCTGAGCAGGTGGATGACAGAACGGGGGCTTCGAGACGTTACAGGAAAAAGCGTTCTCAGAGCCACCAGCGATAAGGAGACGCGGAAGGCCATGATCGCCCACGTCCTGAAAGAACAAGGCACATAGAAAAAGAAGACCTTTCATTTCACATCTTTTCTCGTGTACTTCTCTCTTTCAATCTCTTTATCGTTTTTTCTTTTCTTTCCTTCTTTTCGTTTTTTATATCTCCTTAAACATCTTGCGCATACAAACAAGCATTTTTCACTGCCAATTTTGACTAAATTACGGACGTAAACAGCAGAGAAAATAACACCCTTGTCCTCTAAACTTACATAAAATATGTATCTTTCTGCATAGAAAAAACATCAACAATTTATTCTCCATCTTTTTCTTTTTTTTCCTTCTAGCACGCATCGAATTTCATTATCGCTGGCAAGAACACGCGTTGAATTCTGTAAGCCTCTATCCAAGCCAAAAGTATTTATTAGCGTCGTTTGATCCAGCAAAAATCAATTTCTTAAGGGATAACTTGCGTCTTCTTTACCATCTCGTGCTCTACAAAGACAAAATGACCATTTAAGGAGGGGAACTAATTTATATTCATGTGATAAACGGTAAATAAAATGTCGTCTCGGAGCAGCCTGCTTTAAAACGGAACGAAGTCACTCTTCCGAAATTGGAATGTAAAGTATTGAATTCAGGGATTCTATTCACATTTCTGGAAAGGCTTCTCTTGTATTGTCATTTACTTGACTAAACTGAGATAAAAACCATTTTGCAGTTCATATCTCTGTCAAAAAGGATAAATTGATGAATTGTTCAGATTAGAGAAGCAGTGAAAAATTTAAAGGAACGACAAACTAAAATTCTGATATGATATAGACATGAGGAAATCAGGAGAATGCATCAGCTGAAACGTAGTAAGCTTTTTGTTTTACAACTATTGACGAAAAAGAGAAAAATGCATAGTGCATTGTTCTTTTTGGAATAAGAAGTGTGAATATGGAGATTACTTGAGAGTCTTCTTTTAATTTTCCTTTTCTTTTCTACTCACAAGGCTAATTTCTCCTCCTGCTCTTTATTCTTTGACAAAAAGATTTTGCGTGTTTCTTTTAATTTGATTTGACTGTTTTACAATTATCTCTCACTCTTTTTTTTTAGTTCTTCCTTATGGATACGAGTCTTTCTTTTTTACTTTCTTTCATTTTCTGTTCTTTAATTTTGCATTTTTAAAATTCTTTCCTGTTTCAGTTTTCCTTTATTTTTCGTTTTTCTGTTTTTTAATCTTATTACTTCGTTCTATGACCATTCATTCTTCCGAGCATTTTTCTTTCTTTCTTTCTTTCTTTCTTTCTTTCTTTCTTTTCCGTGCCCTTTTCTTGTTTTCTTTTATTTATTTCGTTTCATCTTTTATTTATATCTATTTTTCTGTTTTTTTTTTTCATTCTTTTTACTTCGTTCTATGACCATTCTTTCTTCCGAGCATTTTTCTTTCTTTTTTTCTTTTATCATTTTTTTATTTTTACATTTATTCCCTCGCTCTTCTCTGTTTTAGATCCCAATTCAAGTTTCTCCCAATCAACTTTGAAATTCAAAAAATTTAAGGCAATTTCAATTGTTATCGCCTGTTTTCTTAATACCTATTCTTTTATCATTCTCTCTCTCCTAATAATGTTTGTCTTTTTCCCATATTCTTTAACACACAGTAACCAATTTTGTCTTAGTGGTTTTATTGACTTTTTAGTAGAGGAATAATTTAAAAAATTGAACAGGCTACAACTGATTAGAAAAACTTGTCACTCTGTTATGCATAGAAAAGAAAGCTGCACTTAAAAAAAAATAAGGACAATCTCTTTTCTTTCTTTAGCTGTAGAGTGTAGATGAGACGAATCAAATAATAAACATATATAACCAAATTTGGTCTCTGGATATTTTCAGAAACGACAATCAATTTGTAGAACAACGAATCGTTTCGAAGCTCAAATCGTTTGCACCGACTGAAAATATTGTCTAAATGATCTAAAATAAGATAACTAAATTAAATTCACATTGGAGAATGTTCATAATTATGATTGACATAATTACTCATTTTGTTGCAATCAAACATTAGAAGTAACATTAATGAAACATCATTATATTAATGAAGTTTCTGCATTACCTTTTTCTTTTCATATAATATGCATATTTCCTTATAAGTTTGCTTAGAATTTACACACAGTGTTATCCATACTAGCGGAACCCGTGGAATTTCCACGAAAGGATAATTTTACTTTGTTACACTTAGTAACGTCTTCAAACATAAAGGTATTGGACAATAAAATAGCGATAACACAGAATGTCAGTCAGTTAAGCGCCATACGTGATACACGCTTGGGCGATCATGTCTTGAAAGAGACATGACTGACTGGGCAGAAGATTATCCCGCAGTAGGTTGCCATTGCTTTCTGCGGTAGACTGGTTGCCAACCAAGGCTATAGAACCCAATCTGCCCTGCTATTTAACTCTTGACTGGAAGGAAGAGACGGATTAATACCTTTCCCAAGGTATTTTCCCAAGGGTATTTGCGCGTAAGTGAATACAATTAATTCAACTGGAATTCGAACTCGGCTTCCCGGCTTCTCGTTCTGAGCCGATATCCACTGTACCACAACGCACAGAATGTAATTTTATTAAAATATCTATAAAAGTTAATATCCATAGAAGCTACTTTGCTGTAATCTTATATTAATCGGCGTATGCACAGACGATAACCAAAATACTATACACTATTTTGTGAAAGATTTTGAAAGCAAAAAAGTTTTTTTTTATAACTGAAAAATCATGGCTCCTGTGTCTATTGTAAACAGAAAAAAACAACTGAGTAATGGCCAAGGTTGTAGAGGTCAGAAATTTTGTTACTAGTTCGTCGGATACGACAACAAACCTACCTATTTTTACTACATTGTACAGTACACACAAATATACACACAATTACTGCTACAGCCACCAGGTTAAGCTGCTACTGTTACGGTAATGCTATAGGCTCTCTCCTCCTACTCTATCATTCTTCACTACCTTTCCGTTTGGCAAAAGTGAGAGAAAGGCTGAGGAGAGTAGCGTTTATAAAAAGATATAGGGGAAGGAAAAGCTCGTGTAGAGAGTAAGAGTGTTATCTCTCTTCAGTGGAGTAACGGACGGAGGAACTAAGTAACGAACTAAGTAAGTAACTAACTAACTAAGAAAGGAACAAGCAGAATTATTATATGATTCTACTTTTACAGTTTAAGGATAAACCAAATGCGTCTTATATGGTAACAAGCAGAGCTTGGTTATCTTTTAACCTAATATAGATTCCTTTTTTTATGGCTCAGGCCCGGATTATCCTTTAGATTAGTATAGGCTGCAGCCTCGGCCTTCAAGATTTTATAAAACAATGATTTTAATTTTCTAGAAGTTATAACTTCGAAATAATTTCATAAACTGAAATAATATCAATATAAACTGAAATGATATCAATATAACTAGCAGAATTGTTATGAACAATTCGTATTGGCTTAAATGTAAGCTTTAATGAACTCTGAATATAAGCAGAGTTCTCCTGAATATGTAATTTAGAACAGATCTATTAATAGGGGTACTGAATCATACTACATTCTCCCCTGCCTTACAAAAGAGGTCTTCGAACAGAACGAGCATTGTTTGCTGTCTGAGATCCCGTGGCGGATTGTCAGAGGCATTTTGAGGTTCTTCTTTGTCCTCGCTCGAATTGGATTTGGTTCTACTGCGTTTTCGTAGTTAACTAGGGACTTTATTGTTCTTTGAAGTGTCGGTAGGTTTTGTGCTCTCTTCTGAGAAATCCGTTTATAAACACTTGAGCAATTGGAGCTCAAATATCCCTCATAATTTTCAGGAGAAGAATATGTCTCTGAATCTTCAAAATCTGTTGAAACCCTGAGGAGAGCCCTTGCTTACTGTCATGGTGGCATCACCCATACAACGGACTGAACTCTTCCTACAACTACATATACTTCCCCTCACAGGAGGAAAGAAGAGAGAGAGAGAGAGAGAGAGAGAGAGAGAGAGAGAGAGAGAGAGAGAGAGATCAGAAGATCAGCAGAGATCGATAGGTAGAAATAGA
Organism: Ascarosepion bandense; assembly: GCA_037127315.1. Taxonomy (NCBI): domain Eukaryota; kingdom Metazoa; phylum Mollusca; class Cephalopoda; order Sepiida; family Sepiidae; genus Ascarosepion; species Ascarosepion bandense. The sequence goes on from JBBBDQ010028802.1 coordinate 151,974, forward strand.
CAAGGCTGCTACCGAAGGCTTTTGCGAGTCCCAATTACTGCATTACTTCCTAACCCGTATTTATCGTTCTACTAAAAGAGTTCCAAGTATTTGTATTTTGCTGTGCTTAATATATATATATACATCGTTATTTCCTATTTTGGTTGTTGTATTATTTTTTGCTGGACTTCTTAACCGGGTTAGCGACACTTACGCCTATGAATCCCAATTCATACTCTGATTGACAATCTCGGACTTATGAAACAGGTGCCACCTGATTTAGCACCATGATTTCTCAATAGGACTGAATCTCGGTCTTATGAAACAGGTGCCACCTGGTTTAGCACCATGATTTCTCAATAGAACTGAATCTCAGTCTTATGAAACAGGTGCCACCTGATTTAGCACCATGATTTCTCAATAGGACTGAAGTATCTTAACCCCGTTGAGCAAGCTAGTTGAAAGCTATACAACCGCATACTGTTTTCTTTTTTTGTCATTAAGGTTAAATCTGGTTGTCGCAATGTTATGCTGTCAATAAACAAGAATTTAAAAAATGTGTTTGTCTATATTTCTGAGATGAGGTGGTATTTACATTATTTACCATGTTTGGGATGTTGTCTTCTTCTTTATTGCCATGTTTACGACGTTTCGGTAGTTACAGCCTTCTTCAGGTGCTAGAGATTTTGAACCGAACCCTTTATTTCGATTACTGAGGTATATCATTCTCATTCCATGTGCGATGCCACTTCCGGATTCTATGTAGGATTCTACGTAAGGATTCTTCTTTTAACTCAGCTCTTCAATTTATTTGTTCACCAATGCTCTAACCAGATATTGAACTCACAATTCTTTGGGTCAAGTCAACTGTTATATCCACTGGGTCATTTGTTCTTGTGCTCACTCAGGATTTTTAGGGTCATGAGATGGAGAGGGCAATAGAAGGAATTTCGCGGAGGTAAGAATTATTCCCGTCTTCTTATCTTATTTAGATGAAGACTGAAAGGGGGCGACTTTTTTTTTGTGGAAATCCGGCATGAGCTGGGTGAATGTTGTGTGTTTGTGTCGAATGAAAGTTGCTAATTTGGAGTGATATTTAGATGTCCGCTAAGTATGAGAATTTCGAGCTGTGCATAACCAATTCTGCCCGTGATGACATTGTTGGTCTTTTTCTATTTTTAGTTTTTTTTTTTTTTCAAAACATGACACTTAAAATATGATGTAAACTCATTGACCCTTTTATTTTTGATGTCTCTTTTTTTAGTTTAATTTCTTAAACATTCCCTCCTTAAATGACAGATGTCAAGTCTCTGATATGTGTGTCGCACGACCTTAATATTGATTACTGTATTAGAATGAGTGCGTGCTGGTTTTAACTCCCACACTTTTCGGACGATTAAGTATTATTGCTGCTACGTTTAAGGTTCTAAAGCTAATAACCAAGTGTTCATTTGTTTGTCCTGAATATTTTTACCATTTGTTATGGTGGAAACACACCTATTCCTCACATAATGAACTCTCTCTCCTATATTGAGTCAACAGGAAGTTAACGGGAGAAGTTCTTGGAAAGTTCATTGGAGTTCTTTAAAGTTCTATTGGAGTTCAGTAGAACTACTAGGCAGTTGATATTAGTCGGCAGTTAGCAGAATACTAAGGAGTCAGCTTTCAGTGGAAGATTATCAAGTTCCTAACATTTTAAGTTGATTAGCAACCGACATAGCACGATTATAACCTTCAGTGCGAAAACGACTCCACAACACCATTGCAAATAACTATTTGGGACATCTGATAAAGTTGTTGTAGTTCATGCTTATCCTAGACTAGTTAGGACTTCATAAAGAAAATATATTATGTCTACTGAATGAATGGTAAATGAAAATGTGGAAATTTGGTGAAAGAAAATATTCAAGCGAATGAGTTAATGATTGCGACTTGCTAGAAAACCATTTCCCCTTCTACTTCAATTTTCGGCCTTGTGTCACATTTATTATAAAATACAATAATAAATATTTAACATTGTCTAAGCAATGTTATCTTCTCAATAGCGGGCGCCTCATATCAGTGACATCTTTGATGACAGCCATATTTTTATCAATCGTTCATGAATGATACAAACACGTTCACTGGACTGGCCATCATAATATAGCTGAGAAGTGAGCGAACCCCGAAATAATATCATCGTTGTTCGAATAACATGTCTTCCTTGAATACTATATAAATCTATTCCGAGGCGCTGAACATCGCGAACGAGTCTCTGGGCTTCATATAGTCCGGGATGGAATACCAGAAATAGACAACATTAAAATTTTAAAATATTTTCATGATATTATATGATTTCTGCAGTGGCACGACATTCAAATTTTGACTCATATTTACAAAGCTGCATTCGTGGAAGTCGAGATTTAGAACGATGGTGCCTGGTTTTTATAAACCCTCGTCTGTATTACGGACGCTAGTTAGAATTGCGTGACGAATAGTATATTATCGACTTAAAAACAGAAGGCTGCATTGTGGAGAAAAGACGCAGTAAATAGACCACGTTCGAAAAATGGTGTATTTATATCACGCTCCAATGCACTCGTTTCCAGCGATTCTCACTCTAATCTTTGGGAGCGTTTGAATGTTTTCAACTTCCATTTTCTCTTTTTCTTTTTTTTCCAAGTGAAATCGTTTCTCCTACGCTTTCATGGATGCTATTTCTAATCAAGTTTCTTAGAAATCTCGAAGAACCTACTTTCAGTTCAGCTGAATTTGACAGACGGCGAGCAAGATCTTTGCTAGAATTCTTACTGTCTATCAACAAAATGACTTTGAGAAACTGCTGATCAGTTTTTGAAGCGTTCATTTAAATCTTTTTTTACATCTTCATTCTTAACTTGAAAATTTTTCCCGGTTTGAACTCAGCATTTTGTATGACTCAGATTAAGGGCTGAATGCATTTTGAGCGTGTCCTTGTTGGAGCAAAATTCTGATGATCAAATTCTAACTGTGAAATAATTTGCTTTTTACATGGACTAGCTTTTCTTTCCTAAGAATGATTTTTAATGCAATTAAACAAGAATACTTTTGGTACAGAAACAAATTAAAAGAACGTCTAATTAAAAATGGTCAAGACAGATTAAAATGCGTCAAGTTAATCATGATAACCTAGAAAGTATATTCAGAGAATTTCAAAGCAATCCAGCAAAAGTCCGGATTAGCTCCACATGGTTTGCCAAGACTCGCGTTAATTGGTTCTCTTTCAGGACTATAAAAGAATGGACGTTACAAAAGAATAGACATTACCCCTCTCTCCTTCTATATTTGGCTCCGAAATGTCAACACAAGTCTTGTCTTCGGTTAGAAAAATTTTATTCTCCACACACACACACACACACACACACACACACACACACACACACACACACACACACACATGATTATAAAACATGTTGTGTACTTTATGATGAAATTGTAGAACTTAAGTTAATAAATATTTATTTTGTTAGGGAATAGTTAAATATTGGTTGTTCATATTTAAGTCGATAAACATTTACATACGGAATAGGGAAATATTGTAAAATTAGTGATATATATATATATATATATATATATATAATCTCACTAATTTTACAATACAATAATTAGTGATATATATATATCACTAATTTTAAATAAAATTACTGATATATATATATATATATATATATATATATATATAACTTTACAATAAAATTACTGATATATATATATATATATATATATATATATATATATATATATATATAATATCACTAATTTTACAATATTTTCCTATTCAGTATGTAAATGTTTATCGACTCAAATATGAACAATATATATATATATATATATATATATCCTTAAATACGTCTGAAAAAAAAGATTTAATTCATTTTATTAAATTTTTCAAGCATCCTAACATTTTTGCACTTTGTAGAAGGGATGGAATATATGAATTAAATCTTCCTTGTCGGCCGAAATTAATGAAGATGTCTGAAAAAATTTATGTCCAAATATACATTAATATATCATAAAAACATTTTTGGTATTACAGAACTTGAGTATTGCTATAAAGACATGTAACTGAATATTACAGGTCATAACTATAAAAAAGAAAAAATAGAAAAACGAAACAACCAGTTTCGCTCCCGCTCTTCAAAGGTTTTAATTGGGAGAAAGAAAAGAGTAAAATACAATAAATAACGAATGATTGGTGAAATGGGGAGAAAAAAGCACTAGAGACTAATGATAGCAAGCCCCAGCATGCAACCACGCTGTTTGCAGAGAGAATGTTTGTGAGACTTGATATACAGTGACTCTAGCACTTTTAAATTAAATAAAGAGCGTGACTGGGACAAAAGAGTAAAACAATCAACACTGAATTCAGCTGCACACGTTCTGTTTTTTATAAGATGTTCACCATTTGAGGATCCATAGGTATTTAGGAGCATTTGAAGCGAAGGTGTAATTCCTGATCTTATTTGACATGTGTTGTTTAATTCTCGTATCTAGTCGCTGGGTAGTCCTCCTTATGTAGTTAACTTCAAAAACAGAATTACATTTATATATAACCGAATTCACTTGATGATCTGGAGGCGGGAGAACATCCTTAAGAATAGACGAAAAGATCGTCTTGAACACGACACAAACCTCAGCAGAAAAATAACAATCACCGACATTAGACGAAATTTGTTCAGGAAGGTTTTCACATTCGGCTCTAATCAAAAGAAGTCGGAAATAAACAGGACACCTTTCTACTGTAACGGGCTTATTTTTTTGTTTTTCAAATTAACAATCTTGCCATAAATGACAGAATGAACATTATTAAGCGAATACCAAATGCTGCATAGTGTCTTCGTCACAAAATTGATCTCACTATCAAGGAAAACCTCAGAACAGATCATCAACGCCCTATGAGTCAACATTTTGATGAGGTTTATCTTTCGCTTCCTTTGTCAAAAGAAATCCCAACGTATATATGAACCAACAAAAATAGGCTTCCTATATACTGAAGTTTAAAACGTGTTGGAGTCCGATGTACCAGTATATATAAAAAAGCAATTTGAGAATTTTACTCTTGCTCAAGCGTAAACCTCAAAGCTGGAGGAAGGCCATTGAGAAAGGAGAGAAACTGATTAGCTTCGGCCTCATGATTAATCTAAAAAAACAAAAAACAAAAAAAAAACAACAACAAATATATTAGCCAATGCAGGGTTCAAAGGGGAACCCGTGACAAGCCCATCAATCTGTCGATACATAATGTTATCATAGCTTACAACTGCAAGTTAGATTTTCAAAGTTGCGTTAAAAGCGTTCGATCAATGCACAAAGTACTTGAAGTGACTGTTATCAATGACGTAGAATTGAAGGTAAACAAACGTTTTCTACTTGCGCATATACTTGCTGAATGCAAGAGATAGTAATATCATACCCGCTGCAACGGCTACTGAAGTCGGGACAGCAAATCATGTTTGTAGCACTAACCCTTCATTTTGCCGGGATCTGTCGATGAATTCAAGTCCATCTCAACCCATTTTCTGCTCCTATTTACGATCAATCAGTGGAATTTCACACAGCCGTCTGAAGCTCTTCACTCGCTTCTCTTTGTCTGTCGGGATCATATCACCGCTAATGCAAAAGGGAATCTCCCTGACAGGGCCTCTGAGTAATGATAAGCTTTCAATGAGAACCTACATTCTAGCCATGTGGAGAGCTTATGATAGCATGGGGTTCATATTATAGGGTGCTGCTGACACAGCAAAGAGAGTGATAACTAAGAAACAAATGGTTCCTTCTCTTTACAGATCATTCTTGGATGACATCAACATTCTGGTCCTATCTAAGGTCGTTGATGATGAACTATTTTTATCAGAGTTTACCTTCTTGTTGCACACTTTCTTCTAATGAGTGCAGAGCCAGGGATCGAACCACAGACCGTTGGATTTCAGCTGGTTTCTTGCTACGCCTCTTCGTCTTCCTCCTCCACTTTCCTCCTTCCACCTTTTCACTGTTTCTCTCTGCTTCAGCTTCTCGCCAAGAAATTGACGCCACAAAAACCCCGGGTGAAATCGGTCGGTCGGTTTTATCTATGACACTCTACCCATAATCCATTTCCTCAGTCTATAAAAATTCCATTCGGGGGCCTCCTCTCTTTTTTCCTTTAGAATGGGCTGAAGGTGGATTATTAAGACAGCGGTGAGTATTTTTTTTTTCTCTATATGATGGCGGTGCTTCTTTCTTTGGATCCGATTACTGCCCTGCAAGCCAGACACAAACGAACCCTCTTTTTTCCAGAGCCGCCGCTAGTCTCCTTTTCATGTTCACACTCCCCCCTGGTCTCAAGACCACACATGTGGCAAGGCGGACGTGGCCGCTTGTTGCGGGCACTCCTACGAAGGGGGATTGTCTGGATTTCTTCATCTGAGTTCTCAGAAGTGGCATCGGAATTATCGGCAACAGCGTCGGGGTTCGCAGTCGGACCATCAGACTCGCGGGGCGTAGGTCGGATCCACAGTTCGTCATTGGATGATTCACCACTGCCGCTACTTGTCAACGGATTCGTATTCAGGGCGGGCCGAATGTCCCTCACATGGCGTGGGGTACCATCAACCAGCACGGCCTGCTCACTGACGATGCCGGTGATTCGTCCCCTTCGAAAACTGGTGGTGCACCGGCTATTGGGAGGCTTCACCCAGACGGTGTCCCCTAATTCATACGGCCCTCTTGTTCCCCGCCGATCAGGCAGACGCGCGTCAATGCCCTTGATGCGCACTCGGTAGCGATGGATCGCATTGGCGGGTGTGCTCACAGCAGTCACAGCATCCCTCGGTGTTGCATTATATCTATAGACCGCTTCTGCAATAGTGCACGCCTTCCTGGCCGCGGTCCTCTTCACACTTCGGTGGCACCGCTCTGCTATGCCGTTGCCACTCGGCACATATGCACATCGGTGTCTGAGCCTGATCCCCCACTCGTCTACAAAACGCCTAAACTCTACACTGCAGAAGGCAGTATCGTTGTCCGTGAGGATCTCTTCAGGCGGCCCCCTTTCGTAAAATATGGTTTCCAATTCACGGATGACACTGGAGGAGTCCTGTCGTGCCAACGGGCGCCAGATCGCAAACCTCGTCGGTCCGCAATCTATTAGTGTGAGGAAGTGCTGGCTGCCATAATGGGTTATGTCCATACCCAGTCGGCTCCAAGTCGTGTCTGTTCCCAGCCAACCCCTCCACCATATCGCTGGAGCGGAGTCGATCGACTGGCATGTTTGGCATTCCTTGACCACCGCTCTCACTGCACTTTTTGACACTGACGGATTGGTCAATTGTACAAAATAGCATGTCCGTCTCACTCCGGGGTGCCCACTGATGTGGTGTATTTCCCTGATTTTGTCTGCCGCCTCAACAGAGGCAGCACATAGTAACGGTACTGGCCCAGCTTCTTTCTTCACGGCATCAATCCATCTCTGAGGCACCCGAGTGAGCCTATCAGCGAGGTTGCAGTTTGAGGTGACAAGTACCACATCCACAGACAGATTGTACTCTGTTACTAGCTTTCTTATGGTCTCCAACCTCCGTCTGATCAGCATCTCGCTGGCCGCCTTGGTGCGCACCCTGGCCTTACCTGTCAGTGTGTTCGATATCCAGTGGTACACGCACAGCGAATCTGTGTGTATGTGTAATTTCTTGACTTTCCACTGGAGTGCCAGGTTAATGCCTTTCGTCACCGCATCGAGCTCTGCCAGGTTGATGTGAGCAGCGTCATTCGTTGGTCGCAGCCAGCAGGCGTCCTCAATCGCAGCTCCGTTCTTCTCCAGCAGCACACCAATCGCCACAGAGCTCGCATCCACCCACACACTCAATTCGTCTCCCTGCACGCACCAGTCTCCCTTTGCGGGGTCATCCTGCTTTACCCTTGCGATGGTCTCCTTCACCATGCGAACCAACAGATCGTCCGTCGTTTCATCATCCCAGTTTTTGGTGACTGCGCTTGCACTCCTTTTTTATGGTGCCTGTTGCTACACGAGTCCATCCACACACTGGTAGGTGCCCCACAAGTTTTCCACATAGGGAGAAGACCACTCGTCTCGTGAAGACTTCGGGTACTTCAGGAACTGCAGTTCCGCGCCCCCACTTCAAGGTCCCCCGCTCCTTTCGAACTCTCAGGCCCAAGACACGAGCGCCATCCTCCAAATGTTCCGGGTCCTTGCAAATCAGGCCAAAATTCGGCCAGTTTGGTCCTTACGCGTGATGATGATACAACGTCTTCGTTCACGTATATGTCATCAAGGTACGTCGATGTCCCCTCTTTCATTGTTTCTTGCTGTGACAACACAGCGTTGACTATGGTCTTCATTATTTGGGGTGCCACGTTCAGCCCGAAGCCCAGTCTGGTAAGGCAGTACCTTCTGCCGGCAAACACCACCGTCTGAAACGGCCACATCGTCTCGCTGACCCGGACCTGCAGATACGCTTTTCTTAGATCCAGCAGGGACACATTGGAACCCTGCTGGCGCCATTCTCGTAGCTTGCTGGCGCAAACATCAGCATCTGCCGTAAATGCATCAACATGCGCATTTAGTTCGCGGTAGTCCATCACTGGCCTCACTTTTGCTTTGTTGTGCTGAGTAACCGCCATCAGCGGGATCAAACCTTTGGGAGGTCCAAGTTTCTCATAGGGGTAAGGAATTAACCAGCCATCCTTGATCCATTCACAAAGCTCCTCTTCGTATGCAGGCCTTATTTGGTCAGGCACATGGTACTCGGCTACTTCGTTCCGCAATTTTACTGGCTCCTGATTTCCCGACTACTTCCATGAGGCGGTCCAGGCCTTCTGGTGCTGGTCAAATTCGACACTAAAGTCTGGCTGGTCGATCCTCAGCGCTGCGCACACTGGGGTCTTCTCCTGAAACTGCACTGCCCCCGTCTGCGTTATATGAACACCACCTAGGGCTCTGATGGCATCATAGCCTAGAAGCAGGTCAAAGTTCAGTGGTTTTTTGAGCGCTACTAGCGCCTCGACGTTGGCCGAGTTTCCTGTTCTTGTACGGATGTTTATCGCACCCACCCCGCAACATGTCCGCGATTCTCCACTGATGGTGGTTACCCTGACCCCCTTCTCCTTCCAAGTGCGGCAGAGGTCCACGAACACTATGGTGCAGGAGCACCCGGAATCGAGGAGTGCTGAGCACAATGTCTCGTTGACATAGACCTGAATGATCGGAAGCGCCTCTAATTTCTGCTTTGGGGAAAGGTCGACGCCGGCACCTTGTCCCCGGCCCCGTTTCCCGCACAATCCCGGGCCATATGTCCGGTTTCATTACACCGGTAGCAGCAAACAGCTGTCGGTCGCCGTCTGCAGTTCCTTGCAATGGCCATCGCACCTATAACACACGACCCCACCACGCGAGCTAAGCCCCTGAGACGGTTTATCATCACTCGGTGTGGATTGTGCAGCGGCGATTACCGGATCTCTCAGCTCGGAATTATCCTTCATCACGGTTCTGGCTCGGTCCACCAGGTCATTAAGGGACAACGAGGTTATGTTTGAGCTCGCCCGCAGGAGCTGTTTTGCTCCGGTTGGGAGCCCCGCCAGAAATTTATATGCCAAGGCCCGCTCGGGTAGCCCACCGAACAACACCGTCAACTTCGTCAGCTTGGCCAAATATACGTCCACAGTTTCGCCAGGATGTAATTGTCTTGCCTCAAATTGCTCCCAGGCAGTGGCGGGGTCGATAGCAAACGCTTTGTATAGGGCTGCCTTGATCCTCTCATAATTTTGTTTTTCCTCAGCACTGAGCTGTTGATACACAGCGAAAGCCCCACCGGACAAACGCAGAGGAATCACATGTTCAATGCTTTTGACACCAGACAAGAGACAATGCAGTTCCACTTTTTCCACCCAGTCAAGTACTGGGGTCGAGCCACTGAACTCTGGAATCAATTTCAGGTCGAACCTGTCCCCCATTACGCCGAAATAGCTTGTTGCACACTTTCTTCTAATGAGTGCAGAGCCAGGGATCGAACCACAGACCGTTGGATTTCAGCTGGTTTCTTGCTACGCCTCTTCGTCTTCCTCCTCCACTTTCCTCCTTCCACCTTTTCACTGTTTCTCTCTGCTTCAGCTTCTCGCCAAGAAATTGACGCCACAAAAACCCCGGGTGAAATCGGTCGGTCGGTTTTATCTATGACACTCTACCCATAATCCATTTCCTCAGTCTATAAAAATTCCATTCGGGGGCCTCCTCTCTTTTTTCCTTTAGAATGGGCTGAAGGTGGATTATTAAGACAGCGGTGAGTATTTTTTTTTTCTCTATATGATGGCGGTGCTTCTTTCTTTGGATCCGATTACTGCCCTGCAAGCCAGACACAAACGAACCCTCTTTTTTCCAGAGCCGCCGCTAGTCTCCCTTTCATGTTCACACTTCTCCCAGGTGAAATACCAACTATAGCTAACAAGTTTCGCCCACACGGGGCAGACTGGTTTTGAGGCGCCAGTAACTCACCTTTCACCACTTCTGTTAGTTTGAAACATATCTGCCACGAGAAAGCCAGATGTTGGATTTGGTTGTCATGTACTATTTGAGTCGCTGCGAGTGAGGAATTTTATAGACTACAAAGTGCTCATAACTGAAGTCACACCGGCAATAACAACCTTAGAAACACACACACACACACACACACACACACACACACACACACACACACACACACATATATATACATATATATATATATATATATATATATATATATATATATATATACATATACAGTACTGTGCAAAAGTATTAGGACAAAAACTATTTTATCTTTTATGAGGTATATTGACAGAAAATAAGTTAATTAAAGTAATTTTATTTGATTTACTCAACAAATGCTTTAACAAAAAAAATATTTGTTACACAATAAATTTAACATTTAGTATAATAGCCTTTTGCTTTGATCCCAGCCTTCATTCTGTCAGGCATTGACATCACAAGCTTCTTCAATGTATCTAATGGTATCTCCTTCCAAGCAGCTTATATTTGTTCCCAAAGTATGTTTTGCGAAGTAACATTAGATTTATCATTTTTTTATCCAAAAATATCCTATAGATGTTCGATAGGGTTGATATCAGGGCTTTGTGGGGACAATTCAAATTCCGAAACCTTTCTTCTTCTTTTTTTTAGTTAAATAATTCTTACAAAGGTTTGGCTTTTCACCCTGTATTTGAATTACAATGAGGTTTTTAGGAAAATCATCCCTGTCCTAATACTTTTTCACACTACCGGTAGTGTGCAAAAGGGTTATGACAGGGGTGATTTTAAACCTTATTTTGATGCCTCATAAAAGATTAAATAGTTCTTGTCCTGATACTTTTGCACAGTACTTTATACCAACAAGTTTCATAAAAAATGACAGACAAGTTGTGGTAATTTTTTTATGTAATTTTTCATGTGAGCCTATGATTTTTTCTTTTGAAGACACAAATATAAAATTTGATTAATGTTTCTTTTATCTGAGCGATTTCGGCTATACTTTTAGCCATTATCGAGGACGGATTTTATTTTACGTCTAACAGAATTGTGTATTTTTGTAGAGTCGTGTGTATGTTTTATGTTCTGAACACAGTAAACATGTTGTACATAAACATACTTCAATCTCACCACCATCTATCAATCTAATACTCTCAAAAAACACTATCTTTGCTTGCCTGAACAATTAAGATATTTTTCTATGACCATGAAGGCTACATTTACACACAAAGTAACGGAGTAAGTATGGGAAACTCCCTTAGTTAATGCTTCTAACTTTACATGTCCCACATAGAAAACATAGTGTGGTATACACGACGTATACCAGAGCGACGTATCCTGTATAATCTGAAGCCAAGGATGACGAAATTTAAACTGCAATCAAAACGACATTTATGTTGTATACGCTTCGATGGAACAACAATTATTAATTCGACGAAGGGGTCCCAAAACTTGTTATCTTCTCTCTTATAAAATCGCTTGCCTTTTCCACAATGGTAAAATGACGATATTCTCACTTAATAAAATCACGACCGTAACACATATATATAAACTAATGCAGACAATATATAATTTATTCGTTCTGCAGGTGACGTGACATAGAGTAGGATGTAGAGTCTGAGGTGTCAGCTTACACACATCGAGAGGAGTCAGAGGTCGCTCTCCACCGTGGTTTTCCCTGTGTCTATTTCGGTCTGAGTTCCGATCTCAAATGATCACAGACTGCTTCTACTACTAATGTTTGTCTCTTTTATAAGCGATTACGTTATATTTTGACACATTGTCTACACAATTTAAATGCCCATATTATCTGACGTTGGCTACGCTGGTTTTAAAACAATCAAATATTTTCATGACATGGAGAATTTTGCTTGCATTCTTAATTTTAACAACAATCAACTATTCTCAGAACAATGACTATTTTTTGCGAGCCAATTTTCATATTTTTATGCTTTTTTATAAAAATGTACTTCTTCACAAATTATACATAAGCTCAGATAATCTACAACATTTAAAAAATTATCAAACTGAAAAAATACATTCGCTTCGTAGATAATATTTTCATTTTAGCTAAGAACAAAAACAAAATTGATAATTTTAAAACAATATTTGAAAAACATTCCGTTCTTAACTTTACAAATAAGTTTAGCCAAAAAAATAAACTACCATTCTTAGATGGAATCTAAACTTATTTATAAATAGAACTTTTTGTGTGTGTGTGTGTCCGTTACCTATAGACTCTGAAACGGCTGAACCGATTTTCTTGAAAATTTACTCAGTTGTACTATAAGCTTCTGAGAGTGTTCTTAGCTAGGTTTTGTGTCGAGGTGCACCCGATAAATATTGAAAATCGATAATCGAAAAATTCGAGTTATAGAAGGAGTGGTTCGATTTTAATCAAATTTGATACACTCATAGACAAAGCTATAAAAAACGATATTCAGAAGTTTAAAGGTTGCGGTTCTTATAATAGTGCAGAAAATCCATTTGTGTGTGTGTCTGTTTATTTGCCTGTATGTCTATATTTTTTCAGCCCTTTTATTTTAGTTTTTACTTCGGGTTTGGCTCTAAGTAGGTATAATTGTAGTTCTTACTCTCAGCCATGATGCCATTTACTCAGAGGACTTATTTAACCTTCAAAATTCAGTTTACGACAAAAAAAAACTTATTTGATATCGATACCAGGAAATCAAAATTTGACTTACATACATTCATTTTTTTTCAGTCTACGGTTTCGCTTTAACTGGAAACAACTATTGCTTTTTAGTCTTTCGTGCCAACGTCTAAAGAGTCTGAGCTCCAGGACCATGGATTAGTTTTAAAGCTTTCATTACACCCGAGCAACGCCGGGCTATATTGCTAGTCACTCAATAATTCTCGGGACTAATATATAGATGGCACCACTTATAAAAAATTCCATATGATTTTTATAAAGCACTATCCTTCAAATGGCACGTGACAAAATTTGGATCCGGTCGGATTATTAGTTTACAGTTATTTAAGTGAAGCGACTGTTGCAAATTTTCATAATAATGGAAAAATCAGAATTTTGTGTGTTAATAAAGTATTGTTTTCTAATGAGAAAAATACTTTTTTACGTAAAACAATAGCTTGAGAAATGTTATTCGGACTCTGCTCTGTTAGAAACAACAGTTAAGAGGTGGTATGCAAACTTTAAACGCGGTCGTACAGACACAAATGATGCTAAACGCTCAGATTGCTCAAAAATGATAACAGACTCGACAAACTCGTTTTGGCTGATCGTAAACTGAAGTTTCGTGTGATAGTTAAAAATATCAGAAGGCGGTGTATTCACCATTTTGCATGAACATTTGTCAATGAGAAATCTGTGTCCAAAGTGGGTGCCGCGTTTGCTCACAGTCGATCAAAAACAAGGCGTCGACGAGTTAGAGCGTTGTTTGCAACTGTTACAATGCAACAAGAATGGGTTTTTGCGTAAATATGTGACAATGGATGAAACATGGATTCACTTCTTTACTCCGGAGTAAAATTGACAGTAAACTGACTGGACAGCAACAGGTGAAAGCCGTACAAAGCGACCAAAGATGCAGAAATCAGGAGTCAAGGTTTTGGCCTGCATATTTTGTTATGCGAAAGATGTTTTGTTCATCGATTACCTTGAGAAAGGAAGAACCACCAATAGCAAATATTATATAGCATTATTGGTGCGTTCAAAGGAAGAAATTGCTAAAGAAGGCCACAAATGAAGAAGAAAAAGTTATCTTTCATCGCAACGATGACAAAGCTATATGAATTGCACTTCGATTTGTTTTTGCAATCACCCCATTTTCCAGATCTGGCCCACAGCGACTTCTGGTTGTTTACGGAAATTTCTATGTTTCGAGATAGATTCTCTTCATCAGACAATGTTTGATGTTAGTTGTACAGATGATTTTCATTTAAATGCAAAACCTTCGGTTTGCTGTGTATGTATATGAGAAGATATAAAATTTAACGCGAGAATTTTTTCCCCAATTTACTACTAGTCATAAAGAAACATTTTCCGGAAAAAATCCATTAAGTAAGATCTTTAATAAAATCACTATTAAATTAAATTACAGCTGTATGAACAATCTAGAAAAATCATAAATATAATAATAATAATATTTAAAATATTTTTAACAAAATTAATAAAAGTAACCTGATAGCAAATAAACATGTAATTCCTTAAATGAACCATGTTCATTATGCTTATACGAAAAACTATATATTATTAAATCACTTAATAATAACAATCTATTAAAGAAACGCAATGAGATAAATGTCATATGTAGACATTGTAAAATGTTCACATTACAAAATGGATAAATCTAAATGAAATAACATGCATATAACCAACAAGTGCTTAAGGAAAATAATTACTGACGAACTATCAAGATAAATTGAAACATAAAATTATTTATATAAAAAATTTCTTTTTTATAAAAAATAATTTTTATATTTTTATATTTATATGAAAAACTATATATAATTGAATCACTTAAGAATAAAAATCTATTAAATAAACGCAATGTGATAAATGTTATATGTAGACATTGTAAAATGTTCACATTAGAAAAAGGCTAAAATCTAAATGAAATAACATGCATATAACCAACAAGTGATTAAGGAAAATAATTACTGACGAACTATCAAAATAAAGTAAATTGAAACATAAAATTATTTATATAAAAAATTTTCTTTTTATAAAAAAAGCTTTACAACAAATAAATAGTTATTAGAAAAATGCTATAAGGATAGCAGGAAGTAAATAAGAAAAGAAGAAAGAACAAAAATGTCACTTATAAATCAGATGTTTCGAGAAAATTACAACTAGGAGACCAAAAATAATAAGTGGAAAGGACAGCCTTGGTACTAAATGGGCACATCACATCAAAGACAAAAAAACTAAGCGAAAAAAGCAAAATGATAAGATTAGCTTAAAAGCAGGTTGACATCTTGACCGTTAAGGAGTGAAAAGAAGAAAGGAGAAAAGTAAGATAAGGGAAGGGGAAAAGGAGGAAAAAAGAGAAAAAGTTAGTATGTATTCTTTGGGGCCAAATTCAAAAATTAATCTTCGTTTTGATTAGTTAAAAAACATAAATGTAAATTTTATATCTTCCCAGATGCATACACAGCAAACCGAAGGTTTTTGCATTTAAATGTAAATCATCTGTACAACCAGAAAATCTATCTCGAAACATAGAAATTTCCGTGTCGCAATGAACAATTAATTCATAACTATATAATTATATTAGGGCTCTATAATGCTAATTATATTCAGCACTATTCATAATACAATAAATACCGGGGCACTCAAAATAGTAAAACCTTGAGTCCTCTTCACCTGGAAGTATATATAAATTATATATATATCTATATTTATTATATAATTATACTGTATTTATTATGCTATTTACATTTTTCGGACTACTGTCCTCATTTTTCAGGCCATATTTACAAGGTTTCAGCCGTTGTACGCTCCGACCTTCATCAGGTGCTTGGAATTTCTCATAGGATCAAAATGATATGCCCCGATGATCCTAATAAAGAACTCGGTTCGAAATTTCCAGCGCCTGATGAAGACCGGAGCATATATATATATATATATATATATATATATATATATATAGGAAATCTACTAAAAAGTTGTAAGTTTAAAAATGTATTTTTCTGACAGTATTTATTTATTTCTATTATTATATTTGATATTTCCCTTTCGCAATTATTGGTCAATGGTGCCGATTATTTACATTTGCTCCGTAAAACATATAAGATCTAAGATGGTTGCTAGATTACGTGACAGAAATCAAATCACACGTGTCAAACGCGACTAAAAAATGAGCCTTTGTATTTTATTTATATTCCGACGTTTTAAAAAAATCATTTGGTCAATAAAAAAATGTGAATATTTTTCCCGTAATTTTGAAACAAAAGAAATATTAAAAAAATGTGTTTTTTCAAACAAAAATAAAATATCTATAAAAAGAAAGTGCCAGTGGTTAATTTAATTATTTAAGTCTTTTTTTCAGATTTAATATTTCATGCTTTAGAAAAAAAAAAAAAATAAAGCTTTTTTTTTGCTAAATATTTCATGCAGGAAATCAACTGTCTGTAAATTCGTGTGGCATTAATATAACTTTTTCCTCTAAAATTAAATGTGTACATTTTTAAATATTCTTCGAAAATTTCTGAACTGAGAGCGTAATAGTTTTTATATTTCTAATTTCAGTAAAACAAAATAAATAATTTTTCTTTTTATGTTAAATTCATTTAATCAGCAAAAAATGTAAATATTTTACCCCGTAATTTTGAAACAAAAACAAACGCAATGTTGTGTACAATGTCACACAAAACATCAAATCACGTTTACGCAAAATAAAAGAAAATATATCTTTTTTCATGCTTCTCCTACTAATAAAATGTTATGAGTTGCCCGGGCAACGCCGGGCTATGATGCTAGTATTAGATATATACATATTTTATATGTGCAAAAGAGAAAAGAAAAGTAAAATGTCTGAGATAGATAGATAGATAGATAGATAGATAGATAGAGAGAGAGAGAGAGAGAGAGAGAGAGAGAGAGAGACAGACAGACAGACAGACAGACATAAAGTTAATTATTGTATGTTAAAATATTTAAATATTTGATCTGTTGACTTTAAATGCAGTGAACAATTCGGATTAACTTTCATTTCTGAAATCAAGATGAATTACTCATAAAATCACTGCAATTTTCGTATCATTCCACAAATTACGTTATTTGATGGTTTACTGGCTGCCTGTATTAACATTTAATATTAAATTATTTGGAGTTCGGCTTCTACATTGCCTATCGAAATATAAATCAGCTTATGTCCATGTCACGTTAAAGCAGGGCTTCTCGCGCCGGGTCACCGAAATTCATCCACGTCGAGACGGACCAGTTCCTAAATGTTTTTATTCTTTTACATTTTATTATTTATTTATTGTAAATTAACGCCCTGTCAAACTCGTTGAAAAAGCGTTTTCAGTTATAACGTTATTTGCATGGTTTATTACTGATCTAGTTGTTTCATTATTTATCTTTCAAATATTTAAAAACAACAACAACAACAACAACAACAACAACAATAATAATAATAATAATAATAATAATAATAAAATAAAATATTCTCATATATTTGGCCTTGAATACATTTTGAACCACACAATATACATAAGGAGCTTTGATGTTAGAGTTTGCCGTTTCTGGTACGAGCACTGGTGGCTTGGGAGCGCCCATGATGACTTCTTTCAGGCTTCGAAAAGCTTCCACACATCTACACATACACATATACACGGTGCAAATATTCCACAACCTCAGTGCAAACACAGCCACACACACACACACACACACACACACACACACACACACACACATATATATATATATATATATATATATATACAAAAAAGATTTGTACCCGCAGAAAAACAAAAGGATTAAAATAGAATTGACATCATAATGTACATAAGACCTTAGGGCCCTTTCAGTCAACACATTATCAAAAGGTGCTCGTATATGGTGGACTCTCTTATCGTAAACGATAAATGAGAGTCAGTAGATTGCTCGAATTTGCCAGAAGTCATCATTTCATTCTGGCCATCTACACGCCCTTAAATTGTCTGGACACGCAACCTGGCACTCACATAATGTGAAGAGGGGCTACCCAGTGAGGATCGAACTCCCTACTCAGTTATAATGATTCTAGCGAGACGAGCTTGCTAACCATTACACCAGGCCGAGGTGCCAAGAATTGCTGATAGGTGCCGTTAATAGACCGTTGTGGAAAAAGAGCTAGTGTAGCTTCTGTATTCCGATCCGCCCTACGATTACAAAAGTCAAGGTCATGGTGATGATGATGATGATGATGATTTGTAAGTTAAGCTTCTACAATGCCTACCTAAATATAAATTAGTTTACGGCCATGTAACGTTAAAACAGCGCTTCTCGCCAGATCTCTGAAATTCAGCCACACCGAGACTGACCAGTTTCTAGATGGATGACTGCATTGGAATACCAGCTGTCGTAAGCTTGAATATACGAGCTCACGAGCAAATATGTGCGTTGTGGTGCAGTGGATATCGACTCGGAACGACAAATCGGGGAGCTGAGTTCGAATTTCAGTTGATTTCCTTGCATTCACTTACGCACAAATACCATTGGGATGGTATTAATCCGTCTCTTCCCTCCAGTTATGGGTTAAATAATAGAACAGATTGGGTTTTATACTCTTGGCTGGCAACCAGTCTACCGCAGAAAGTAATGGCAAACTATTGCGGGATGATCTTCTGCCAAGTTAGTCATGTCTCTTTCGAGACATGATCGCCCAAAGTGTGTATCACGTATGGCGCTTAACTGACTGACTGATCCTTGGGAAAGATATGAATCATTTACTTCTACACCGTCTATAGGGTTAATTACTAGGATTTGTGTCAGTGTATAATTATTATTTCGAGAAAAGTTTTTCAGTCTCAAAATATTTTCTGTGTTTTCATATCCTTCCAAGAAGTTGATAAGCTGTAAACATTTAATCAATTAATCTAAATATATATAAGAATGCAAAGATATATGTTGAGAAGTGTTGGGTCTTATATTGCCCAATATATTATTTTGCTACTATTGTCATCCGCAGACAGATCTGTTTCGCTGCATAACAGCTCATCAGTACGGTTAGAATTCGATTGCTTTTTAACCTAGGATTGAAACCCGACCGAATTGGCGTCGGTCGGCGATTCTACCTCTGGGTTATAGGCGTTCGGTGGAAGAAAAAATTTTATTATCATTATACGCGCCTAATAGCTAGAATGCTCTACTAGTTAGATCTGAAAAATAAGTATAGTGTCGATGATTGTGGGAATAAACCTCGAAATATTTATACACTCATTTAACCCGTCTGTTTATTGATTGAATATTGACTACTTCCAATTATGATTTCGAAGCGTTCTTTATTTGATCGTGGAATTTTCTGGCATGGGGAACAAGTTTCACTCTAGATATTAAAACTTGACTATAATAACTCTTGTATTTCTTGGTTCTTCTGTTTGTCCAAAAATAACAATTGATAGTTTGAAGTCGAACGGCGTTTCAGGGAGCGAATTTACAAAGGTTTATGATTGTTTTCGAACAGAAAAGACGAGTTTACGTTGGAAAGTGAAGCCAAAAAGTTTTCTTATGAAGAAGAAGGAAACGAACGGCCGAATACCCGAAACGTAAATACATTTGATATTTGATAGATTGCCGACGGGTTTCAGAGTAGGATGTTCTGTTTTTTTGTGATGGTCATTACAGTGCGTTCCAATAAAGAATATGGGACTGATTTGTTATTTTTCTGCTAAGAGGAATTTGATCAAAGGAAAAAAAAAGAGAACGTAGATAGACATAAAGGAAAAAAGGTGAAGTAGCTGGTCAGAAACCTAGACAAACAGAAAAATAGATGTACAAATAGATAGATAGATAGATAGATAGATAGATAGATAGATAAACGGTTAAAGGCAGGTAGAAAGATAAGAACATACATAAATATGAATAGTAATAAATGTATGCAGAATAAGATATACAGTCAGTCAATTAAGTGCCATACGTGATACACGCTTTGGTCGATCGTGTCTCGAAAGAGACATGACTGACTGGGCAGAATATTATCTCGCAGTAGGTTGCCATTGCTTTCTGCGGTAGACTGGTTGCCAGCCAAAGCTACAGAACCCAATCTGTCCTATTATTTGAATCATAGCTAGAAGGGGAAAAGATGTATTATATTATTACGTAGTAATTAGTGGGGGATCAGTTTATTACTTCATAACAATAGAAAACCAATCCCCCAGTTTATGTCCAGTAAAAGTTTTAATCACTATTCCAACTATTATATTCAGTCAGTCACTTAAGTGTCATAGGTGATACACGCTTTGGGCGATCATGCCTCGAAAGAGACATGGTTGACTGGGCAGAATCTCGCAGGAGGTTGCCATTGCTTTCTGCGGTAGACTGGTTGTCGACCAAGGCTATAAAACCCAACCTGTCCTATTATTTAACCCATAACTGGAAGGAAAAGACGTATTAATATCTTTCCCAAGAGTATTTGTGCGTAAGTGAATGCGAGGTATTCAACTGGAATTCGAACTCGACTCCCCGATATGTCGTTCCAAGATATACAGCGATGCAAAAATAGAAATAGATATTTGTTACTTAAAAATTATTTTTAATGGATAATCACATTTGGATAGACTCTTTGTTTATTTATTAAACAGTATATTTTGTCTACCCGCCTGGATAATCGAGAAATCTAATTAGAGAAAAATATCCATTAAAATAACGTCATTTCTCTCATAAAATTTTATCTAATAATATCGAATGATGCTATAGAGTGCACATTTTTTCCTTGGTATAAAAACTAAACTGACTTCTCACTTAGTACGTAAAGATACTTCGGAGAAAAGATGGTTGAAGAGGAAGTAATTATTTGAACAACTCACTCGAATAACGAACAGACAGATAATAATAATCCTAAAAAAAGATATTACGCCATTGTCAACGTTAACAAATACCAATAGATCAATATATGAACAAACTGCAATAGATAGATAGATAGATAGATAGATAGATAGATACATAGATAGATATTTACAGAATATATATATATATATATATATATATATATATATATATATATATATATAGATAGATAGATAGATAAATGCGCACAGAATGGGAGAGATAGATATATAGATGTGTACAGAATGAGATAGATAGATAGATAGATAGATAGATAGATAGATAGATAGATAGATAGATAGATATGCAGAGAGGGGGAGAGATAGATATATAGATGTATACAGAATGGGATAGATAGTTATATAAATAGATTATTAAATATCTGTGAACAGAATGGGAGAGATAGATATATAGATGTGTACAGAATGAGATAGATAGATAGATAGATAGATAGATAGATAGATAGATAGATAGATAGATAGATAGAGAGGGGGAGAGATAGATATATAGATGTATACAGAATGGGATAGATAGTTATATAAATAGATTATTAAATATCTGTGAACAGAATGGGAGATATATATATATATATATATATATATATATATATATATATATATATATATATATATATATATATATATATATATGTATACAGAATGAGATAGATAGATAGATAGATAGATAGATATGCAGAGAGGGGGAGAGATAGATATATAGATGTGTACAGAATGGGATAGATAGATAGATAGATAGATAGATAGATAGATAGATAGATAGATAGATAGATAGATAGATGTGTACGTACTGGGATCGATAGATATCTGTAAATTGCCGGAGATGGATCGACCGATAAATAGTTGTGAACTGGAATAGATAGATAATGAAGAGTTACATTGACAGAGAGATAATGAACAAAGCGAGATAGATATAAACAGTTTGAATTAGATAACAGACGGAAAAAGGTAAAAAGGTAGAGAAAGAAATGGAGCTGTTTCGAGACAGGCTGAGAAGGAATTAGAGAGAGTTGAAGAACATTAATGGTAGATCCAATGCAATCATAATTTATTACGATTCTTACATTGATAAAAGTAAGACATTTTCACCTAGGTTTTTAACCGACCCCCCCCAAAAAAAGAAAAACGTGAGAATTATTTAGATTGATTCTGATTATATTGAACATTATGATAACGTTTTTTTTTTAAGTAAGCACACATAAATAAAAGTCCAAAATTTTCGTCGTCGTAATGTTACGACAGATGTGCGTTGTGGTGCAGTGGATATCGATTCGGAACGACAAATCGGGGAGCCGAGTTCGAATTCCAGTTGAATTCCTTGCATTCACTTACGCTCAAATACGTATTTAATCCGTCTCTTCCCTCCAGTTATGGATTAAATAATAGGACAGATTGGATTACATAGCCTTGGCTGGCAACTAGTCTACCGCATTAAGCAATGGCAACCTACTGTGGGATAATCTTCTGCCCAGTCACTCATGTCTCTTTCGAGACATGATCGTCCAGACGTGTATCAGGTATGGCACTTAATTGATTGACTGAACATAATAGATGAAAACATGTTTAAGGCTTCTACTGAGCATAAAGTGGGGGACCGGTTTTATATTGTTATGAAGTAGTATGAGCCAAATAACTAGACAGATTGGGTTTTATGACCTTCGCTGGCAACCAGTCTACCACAGAAAGCAATGGCAACCTACTGCTGGATAATCTTCTGCCCAGTCAGTAATGTCTCTTTCGAGACATGATCGTTCAAGCGTGTATCAGGTATGGTACTTAACTGACTGACTGTTACAACAGAAAACAATATGGAAGTATTTTCACTGGTCTTTCTGTTAAAAAGCAACACACTCGCTACTGACGACCGACTTCCTGACAGAAAGACAACTAACCAGAAGTTGCATGATATTAATATAATGGTTATTGATTACGTTTTTTACAACGATATTTTTTGGGGGGGGAAAGATAGGAAAAATAATCGGATGCACCTGTAGCGTAGGCAGATGGTTAATGCTTTTTTGATTCGACCTTGTGTCAGACATAACCGAACTCCCTACAGCTTACAGGATTTATGCAGAAGTTTTATCAGAAGAATTATCAGAAGGTTGGTTGTCGGCAGGATGGAATGTGTGGAATAGTGTATGAATAAAAGATACGTTTTTCATGTTAAAATAATAATTTATTAAAAGGAAAGAATAACACAAGTTGTAGTAGTTAATGTGCAATTAGAAACGTTATGAAGAAGTTAAGGGTAGAGCTCGTGTTCAGTGATAAAGTTATGGGTATCAAGAAATGTAGAAAATGTTCGTAGTAGTAATTGTTGAAAGCGATGAGGAGAAAGAGAACAAGGTGCGACCTGACCGCACTCCGGGTCGATTTGAAGTTGAAGTTACATTTTAGTTGTTTCGTCTTGCGGCTCTCATTTGACTCTCTCTGACTGACCGATGCTGGTGAAGTCCTTTTTTTGTAATCTAGATTTTTTTGCACTTACTCGAAAAGTTCTTTTGGTCTTGCAAGTCGCCCTCATTGGTCAAAAAGCAATTTACCATCTACTTGCGAAATCTGGTTTCGACTTTTTCTTTAAGCACATGGCCAATCTTTTTACTATTTGGGGAAATCCAGGATTCCACACGTCGTTGTAAATTTTTGTAAAAGTGAAGAAGTTGATTTTAATTCTTTTTTTATCCCTACGCACCTAACATTCTTCTCAATATTCGAATAATGTGGAACTCTAAACTTGGCAACTTGAGGTGCTATATCACCGACTTCATGCTGTTTTGACGAAAGAGGACAATAGTCTGAACTTTGTAAATAATTTTAAGTTACCGAGAGATACCGAAGTAACACCGAGAATACCGCATCAGTAGTCATAGTATCTCTGAACTCCACTCAGCTAGAATAGTATTACACGGACATACTAATTCCAGCACGGCTTCACTTCAAAGACTTGTATATATATATATATATATATATATATATATATATTCCTTACTAATCGTATTCCTGGATTACTAACCTGCGTTCCAGTTGTATCTTTATGTTTAATATAACCTATTTTTCTATCTCAAATATCTATTTTGTTGTTCATTATTTTGTGTGGTTCCTCATCGGAATCCACAACAGTAAGTGTAATATTAGCCATTTTCCTACAAGAAAATATTTTGCCTTTATTGATCGAACGGTTTTTAAGGATTTTTCAAGTTCAGGGAATTTTATCGCTCTGTCGAGTACTTAGAGTTGTTTCCTTTCTAAACTTTTGTTTGAATTGGTGTGGAATATCAACATTTTGATCATGTCATTATTTTTTCTTCGAGTAACCGGTGCTATCCATTTTAGTTGTTTCTGTTCTTGATATTCCTATTGTGATGTGTTTACACTTATTGGGTATAGTTCTTTGATTATGACTCTGTAGCGCCAGCCCAAAATGTTCAAAGCAGGCAGATTTTTGCTGAGACCATCAGGTTTCACTCGTTCAAACACATTTTTAAACATCGATCTTAGAAATCGGTTGTATACAGCTTAGATATTTCCCAACAGGTTTGTCGCCATGCTTGACGTCCTTATAAAAGCCTCGATTTATGTGTCGCTCTATTAACCACTGGTAGAATTTCCGACATCAAAATATTCGAGAGTGATACGTGATTTTCTAATTCTATCAAAATCACATGAAAACGTAGTGACGATTATTCTCGACAGAAACTAGGAACGAACTCATTGTGTACTCGAGTTGAACGTTAACGTGGGTGAAGACCGTTAGAAATTCTATTCCAGTAAAATATTTACGAACTGCTCCCACTACGCACTTGAAAATCTCACAAAATAAAACAAGTATTAAAAATGTATCTGATTTATTTCTACGAACACAATAATCATAAAAAAAACACTCTTCACTATCCTTCCGCAAATGGAACACATATCAAAAAACGTAAAGAAAATTACTTATTTACATATTTCGGACTATTGTCCTCATCATTATTGCTCTATTCACGACATTTTAACCGTTTTACGCTCTGGCCTTCTTCAGGTAACATACGTTGGAATTTCGAACCGAACTCTTTATTCAATCCACATCCATCTTTTTACTTCACGTGCCATTCCTTTTTTGGATATCTAGACTCAACTCTCCAAGTTTAATTCCCGCTGCTGTGGCCAGGTATTGATCTCACAGCTCTTTGGGTGAATTCACTTTTTGGATTACTCAACCAACGCCTTTATCCACTGGTATATGCGTCCTTGGAGAGATCAGTGATTGACTTTTGGGGGCGTAAAATGAATAAAAAAAAAATTATATAACTATTGGTTTTGAATGTTTAAGAAATTAACATGAAACATTTTATTAATAAAATCTCAAAACCGATTTTCCCTGATCCTAATGTTTTCTGCAATCGTGAGATTTAGTGCTCACATTTCTGCATACAAAGAATGTGTTTTGATTTGTATATCCGAATATTCAATTCTAATTTTTTATGCTAAACATGTTTAAAAGTGCACAATTTTTCCGTATCACAATATAAGAATATTTTAAGTAAACATAAATTATAAGTGCCTGATGATTTCATAAAGCATTATTTCTTTAAAAGTTAATTTAAAACAGTGAATTTTGGTTGATGTTGCACAAAAAGTTAATTCAAAACAGAAAAAAAAAACAGACAGAAAACACAACATTGTTTACATTTGGACTTTGTTGTTGTTATCATAACGTTTCGGTCATTGTTTCTTCAGGTCTTCATCAGGTGTATATCGAACTGAATAACTTATACAGAATAGGATCGATATATACTTGATGAAGGTCAGCGAACAATATGACCGAAACGTCGTTACAACAAGAACAAGAACAACAACAAACATGAGGACAATAGACCTAACGTAAATAGTATAAATAATAATAACCCCTCATTCTAGATATTAAGAAAGAAATCCTATTTAATATTCATTTGATTTTACTAAAATCAGAAAGAGCGGGTTTCAACTTACAGATTTTAAATAGAAAATCTTTTTTTTGCGTACCCCAACAAGTAAACTAAATCTTGATTTTGAAAAGCTTTTTCAGTTGCACAAATTTTATTTATAATAATAAATGACAATACAACAATTGTATTGGCCATACATAGAAATAAATTCGACCAAAATGTCGGCCTAAAAATGATATACTTATAGTGGGTTAGCTTATCTATTCTTTTTCTGTTTGTAGTGGGAGTCCGTTCTAGTGAAGTGTAGTTGTATACTGTTGCAGGTTAACGGAATTTGGCCTTGTGGAAGATAGCCCACTATAAGTCATAAAATGATTATAAATCAAGAAAGGCAATTTGAGTATAAATAACATTTATATATACACATGTCAATTAATGTTTTACAATTAAAATAATACTTGAATATAAGTCCAATGGAGGTTAAAGAGTTCATGACAAATAATAATGCTGAAAAAGATAAAAGGCTTAGGAATGTGATGCATGTTCATTTTGAAGTTGCCACTTCTAAGATCAGTAAGTCAGTAAGTTGGTTTGTGTGGAATGTCTTTGAAGAAGTCACTCCTGAGGTCAATAAGTGCTTTTGAGACAGTGAGAAGGAAAGAGGTCAGCATAGTAGCCGTTCGACTTAAGTCAAGGGGAGGCACTGGTTACTCTAGCCTGTGAGACCTTCTCTCTGACGATGCATTTTGTCTCCGCTTTTTATATCCGCTTTTTGGATCAGAAGCTCGTTTTGAATTTCACGCTTGTATTTGATTCCGGGCTTCCCATTGGCTGGTAAATAAAATTCGTGTAGGCTCGCGAAATGGAAATTTGATATTTGATTAATTTTTATTTTTAAACCGGAACATCAGCGCGAACTCGGATGCGCACGACGAGTTTTGTTCATTTGCCTTTTTGTTGTGAGAGAGCAAACATCCGGTTTATCTCTTTTGTTCGGTCGGTATCACCACATCACCACATACTCATCAAATGAGAAAACAATTTACCCAGAAGAAAAATTCTCGAGAGCGCCGCCATCAAATATTATCAAAATATTAATCTCAACTTTTTTCCTAATGAAAACAATAAATACTTTCCCAAGCATTCATATACCATAAACATATAAAAAAATTCAAATAAAAAGGTTATTTTCTATCTCTTTGTAACATCTCATACCATAACATTACGCGGTGGCCTAATGGTTAGGAAGCTTGTCTGACTCGAATCTTTACAACTGATTAGTGAGTTCGTTCCTCACTAAGTGTCCCATACTTTCGCACATAAAAACATCCTCTTTAAATATCAACCGTGACATTTTTTTAAAATGTTAAATAATTTCTGTTAATCTTATGAATAATTTATGAGCGTTTTTAATAGTAACGAACAATTTTTTGTTTATAGATATATTATTTAAAATAAAATTCAGTTAATCTCTTTGCCTTGATAAATTCTATCATTGAAGGAAACGCGTGGGCGAGAAAATACAATCTTATGACGAGATAGGATTTATTTAAATTCCCTGTAGTTTGTTTTCCATTTGCAGAGCAAGAAGTTATTTTCATATTCAGTGTGTCTGTTATAATTGTTCGTAGTTTTCCACAAAAGTTTGCACCATTGCTTTTCAGACTAAGAGATTTTTCAAATTGGCAACTGATCTTACAGTACTCGGTGTTTCCAAGTGGTCTCCTGTCTAAGTACTGACCGGGGTCAACGCTGTACAACTTTGAGCAATTGTTGTTTAACATTGCCCCTTCCCGGTGATTTATTCTTCTTTTGCCCCCACTTTTTAAAGCAATTCATCAGTATTCCGACAGGTTAACAAAATTTCCTTCTATTTATTTATCCGGTTATACACGTTCTTAAATTCTATAATCGGTATTATCCTCAATACATAAATTACAATTTCTTTTTATATTTCACTTTAATATTTTTTAATATTCCATTTCTACTATTTGACTTTTTTGGTTTCTTTTTAATTTCTATATGTATTTCGACAGCATAGAGTTACGTCGGTATCTTACATATTTAAATGATAGCAAATTATTTGCGTATATATCCTTGAATTCTTTTCTAGTTAGTCCGATGTAAATTCCTTCTGTCTTTAGTTGTCACTTTTGCCTGGTATAATAAGTTATTGTTTTTGCAGTTTCCCTGTAATGGGCATTTAGTCTTATCTAAAAAATTACATTTCTTGAGACTGTTTTTGTATTTTTGCTCTTTCAATGTCAAATGTGCAATACATTTTTGTGGTTTATTATTAAATATTTTGTTTAATTTGTGATATTTATGGAAACATTTCCTAATAAGTATTAGAATCTCTCTCTCTCTCTCTCTCTCTCTCTCTCTATATATATATATATATATATATATATATATATATATATATATATAAGTAGATAACACCTAATAAGCCAGACGAACCTACTTAGCTTTCCCTGACGATCTGTTTAGCTGAAAGCTACTGACCTCTGTATTAAGCGCTTTTTGTTAGATGATTACTCGTATCGGGGTTTTTTCTTTGGGCTTCGTGCTGATCTCAGTCCGAACACTTTTGACTGACGTTCATGTACTAAGCTCTTTCTTTTTTTAAAACCATTTTTTCAACACGAGTATAATTATAATCTCGTTTATATATATATATATATATATATATATATATATATATATATATATATATATATATGTGTGTGTGTGTGTGTGTGTGTGTGTGTGTGTGTGTTCAATATCACTCTATGTAAGGCAGCAAAACCATTAAAACACAATAGATTACATAGTGTGAAAGAATTAGAAACAGAAACATTAATAGTGAGCGGGAAGAGGTAAGAGCAATCAGCTGATAACAATTAATATTGTATTTAAATTTTGGTATATATTAAAATTGTTGGAAAGCAAATCAGCCACAACATAGAAGTGCGAGAAAATAAACTGTTAGCATAGAGTTTATTGTTACATCTAGCCAACTCAACTCTAGATTGATGAGATCTCGTGGCTAGTCTAGTACTGCCCATAAATTAAAAGTTTCTAGATACTATAACTCATCCGAACAATTAACATGAAAGTATTTATAGAATAGATACAGACCGGCAATATTAAGGCGGTGGGAAAGTGAAACCGAGTGGCTAGATCAGGACCGATAATATTGCTGGGGTTCAAGGCAAATAGTAGGGGCACCAGACCATATGTGGCAAGAAATGGCTCGTAAATTGTAATGCTTCCAAAACGAACCTGCTATCAACTAACCATAACAGACAATCGCTCCTACCTCCCATTATCATGAAACAGGCTTGTCTCCCAGAGAGTAAAACACTACACCTCCTTGGTCTCACACTCTCAGCGGACCTCAAGTGGAATGACTGTATTGAATCCATCGCTAAATCCGCTGCTATGAAAGTCGGTTCTCAGTGCAGGGCCCGGAAGTTTTTCCCATCTGAATCTATCCTGCACATTTATAAGTCTACCCTGCACATTTATAAGTCTACCTTTATCCTGCACATTTATAAGTCTACCTTTATAAGTCTACCGTTTATTGAATACTGCTGCCACATCTGGTCAGGTGCCCCTGCTATTCTCCTCGGGGTTCTTGACAAAATACAACGGAGAATCTGTAATGTGATCGATACTGACTTGTCAGACCGCCTGCAGTCACTTGCTCACGGGCGTGACGTGGCCTCCCTGTGCTTCTACTATAAATACTTTCACGGCTTCTGCTCTGATGAACTTAGATCACTGGTGTCCCCTAGGTATGAATTTACACGAGATACTAGACTAGCTACTAGGTCCCACCATTTTACAGTGAAACAGATAAGATGTAACCGCAATTTCTACTCCAACAGCTTCTTTCCTTGCACTTCCCGCCTGTGGAATTCCCTTCCGCATACTTGCTTCCCCGACAGCTACAATCTCCAGGAGTTTAGATGTAAGGTCAATAGACACCTCCTAACACACTAACTCGCATCCATTCTTTGAAATACCCTTCCCATCTTCCCAACGCCCATCTTCGCTATTCTTACCCGTCTATCATCCTCCTTTTGACATTTCCTATATCTAACCACTCTTTCTAATCACTTTCCTCTATTAACCGCCTGCGCAATAGTGGCAATGGAATGTCTTGATTGGGGTGAAATGATAAAAAAAATGTATTTTAAGTATGGTAGACGGATAGATATATCAGATAAATCACAAAGAGTACAATTGTCTCGCATAACACTGTGAGCAGAATTTTTTAGCAGCAAACCTATCAATGGATTCAATATAGTCTTTACATTTCATGTCAACTGAAAACGTTAGCCGGAGGCGCAATGAGTCACATCAGCCATACTTACTGAAGACAGAGTGGAATGTATCAGATAATTAATGGAGAAAAGATGATCAGTTTCGCATCTGATTTTTTAAATCATTTCACCCCCAGCAAGGCGGTACCGCCACTGATGTGCATGGGGCTACATAAGAGAGCTAAAGTTTGAGACAGGAAGCGAGTGAATAGAAAGACGAACCAGCTTCAGGGAGTGAAAAAAAGGGCAAGCAAAGGATGTGAACACAGGAGTGAAGACAGTTGCGAAGGTCGAGTGAGGAAGAAAAAGAACAAGATACACAGGGTGATGTAGAAAGGACTAGACTTAAGTGGATAAGAGATGGGAATTGACTTTGCATTTAAATTCTTGGAGGTTGTAGCCATCAGAAAAGCAACTACACGAAAGGGAATTCCACAGACAGGAAGTGCGAGAAAAGAAGCTGATGGAGTAGAATTGTCGCCTGCAATTGTTTGATTTAACTGTAAAAGGGTTGGACTTTGTTGCCAGTCTGTTAAATTCTTGTGGACGGCGCACCAGTGACCTAAGTTCGTCAAAGCAAAAACCATGAAAATATTTACAGAAGAGACAGAGGGATACCACATCCCGCCGGCAAGAAAGTGTCTTTTTATCGAACTGCCAATAATTTCACAGATTCTCCTTTGGACCCTGTCGAGAACACTGAGACGAACAGCAGGGGCGCCTTACCAGATCTGACAACAATATTCCATGCACGGCTGGATAGTTGATTTGCATATATACAAGATGAATTCAGGCGGAAAAACTTCCTGGCCTGACACAGTGACGATAATAATATCGATAAATATCGATAATCGAAAAAATCGGGTTATAGAAGGAGTGGTCCGATTTTAATCAAATATGATATACTCATAGACAAAGACATAAGAAACGGTATTCGGAAGTTTCAAGGTGGCAGTTCTTACAATAGTGCAAAAAATCGATAATATATATATATATAAAAGGCAACATGTTTGTGTGTGTGTGTCTGTTTATCTGCCTGTATGCCTGTATTTTTTTCAGGCCTTTTATTTTAGTTTTTGTTTCGGGTTTGGCTCTAAGTAGGTATAATTGTAGTTCTTGGTCTCAGCCATGATACCATTTACTCAGAGGACTTATTTAGCCTTCAAAATTCAGTTTACGACAAAAAAAACTTATTTGTTATCGATATCAGGAAATCAAAATTTGACTTACAGCCATTCATTTTTCTTTCAGTCTACGGTTTCGCTTTAACTGGAAGCAACTATTGCTTTTTAGTCTTTTGTGCCAACGTCCAAAGAGTCTGAGGTCCAGGACCATGGATTAGTTTTAAAGATTTCATTACACCCGAGCAACGCCGGGCTATACTGCTAGTAAAGTTATAAATTTTTTAAAGTGCACACGAATCTTATGAACAACCTGTATATTAGGCGAATTTTAGTACACATGATAATTAATGCGTACTCTTTAATAATTTTAACTTATTTTCAGACAGAAATATTCTTGAAGCACAGACGCTCTTAATTATGAACATGGCAAAACATGAACTTCGTTAACTTTTCTTGTATCAGTTCAAGCTTGGGTACAGCGCATTCTAAACTTATCCCAACATCAACGGAGCAGGGGGAGATGGGTCCACAAGTGATCGGACAGTATGAAGGTGGTTCCAGAAATTCCGTACTGGTGATGAGAGCCTTGAAGATGAAGAATGTAGGCGATGGTCACGCACTCTTGACAACAAACAACTTCAAGCAGTTATTGAGCAAAACCCATGTGAAAGTGTCAGAGAAATTTTACCCATTTTAACATAATATTCATTATATATATATATATATATATTGGGTGAATTTTAGTATACATAACAATTAATGTGCGCTCTCTAATAATTTTTAACTTATTTTTATACAGAAATATTCTTGAAGCATAGAAGCCCTTAATTATGAAGATGACGAAACATGATTTTCATTTACTTTTCTTACAAGTTGGGCATAATGCCTCCAGATGAAGACCGGTGATGAGACCAGTAAATGATAACTCGAAACACGGTGGTATGGTTAACAACAAATATTAAGGCAAAAATAGATACAAGAGAACAGAGTAAACATAGGCTTGGCTTACTAGTGACTGACTGACAGACAGGGATTAACTCTCAGTTAATATACAGATAGGAAGAGTCGATAGTTAAGTGGGTAATGCCCCACAACTCCTCCGAAACTTCTGCCAATATCAACGGAGCATGGGGAGATGGGTTCACAAGTGATTGGACAGCACGAAGGTGGTTCTATAAATTCCGTACTGGTGATGAGAGCCTTGCAATGCAACAATCTCATGCCATTTGGAGAGTACTGGTAAGGTGAAAAAGCTCGATAAATGGGTTTCTCATAATCTCAATAAATATCAAAAACTTGGGCGTTTTGGCGTGTGATCGATGCTCTTTCTGAGTATGACCCCTTTCTTGATCGAATAGTCACTTGTGATGAAAAGTGAATCCTTTATGACAACCGTAAACGATCAGGTCAATGGCTTGATCGTGATTAGTCCCCCAAACATTTCTGAAGACAAAGTTGCATCAGTAAAAGATTATTGTGACTGTCTGGTGGTCTGCAGTTGATACAGTGCAGCTTCCCGGAAGTCAATCAGAGCATTAATGCACAGCTTTACTGTAATCGATTTGCTGAAATGCATACACGCCTGCAAAAAGATGAGACCTGCATTAGTGAATGGACAGCGTCTAATTCTACTTCACGATAATGCGAGGCCAGATGTTGCAAGAATGACGTTGCAAAAACTCCCAGATTCGGGATACGAGCGTTTACCGCATCCCCTATTATCTTCGGATCTTTTACCCACTGATTATCATTTTTTATCATTTTAAATGGTAAAACTTTTAAGTTCAAACCAGAGGTGAAATCAGCTTTCAATGATTTCGTTGGATCACAACCAATAATCTCGTTGATCGATGACAGAGGCTCATAGATGATCAAGGCTCGTATCTTAACTAATTTCAACATTTCTACAGTTAATTGTGCAAAAATAAAATGATGTTTCGGAAATCGGCGATTATATTTGTATCAATATAATAGAAGAAATTGTGTTTGTAAAAATCATTGTTATTCTCAAAATAGTATTAAAGAAATATTCACTTTTCAAAACAAAAATATTTGATAAAAAAGAAATGAAATCGACTGGGAATAAAATTCAAATCATTCTTTGAAAACAGAAAATATGCCAGAAATGTGCCAGAACCGGAGTCAATATTTGTGATAGAACCGAATGAGCTGAATGAAATTGAATTGACATAAAAATGCTGATTGGAACAAAACCATAAGAAAATGGGTTTAAATTGGGTTAAAATGAAAGGATCATAGGGTGTGAACAATTTGACTGAAAGTGAAATTCAGCGATGAATCATGAATCTGCATTATTCAAGATGCTAGAACTCTCGTGTCATTGAAATGGAACCTAAAATGATGATTGCTTTAGAAAACCAGCACATTTCTCCAATTCATTTCCTAAACTATGTTGCATGCGATTTTGTTTTGCTGTGATGAACTCATCCCTAAAGTTTGTAAAAGTATTTTTCATACATCCTTTTTCAGACGGACTTGAACTGGACGAAGATCGCATTCTGGCCATAAGCATGTGTGTAGGCGTTGGTTAGACTTTTTGAAATTTTAGTAAGTCATGATTTTGTATTTATTTATGCTTAATTTTAAGTTTTTTATTTTTTATTTTGCTGTTCTTTTTTTTCTATTTCTTTGATTGGACTTTAACTAAGTTAAAACTTAGTTAACTCACCATTCTGAACATTTTTTTTTCTCGGAACAGATAGACTTAACTATCGCCCGGTTAACACTCCACCCATGACTATTGAACAGGTGAAGAGGTTCATCCCTTGTCCCTGTTTAGGATGTTGTTTCCGGCTTTCCACCCACGTCTATTGAACAGGTGTAGAGGCTCATCCCTTGTTGTCTGTTTAGGATGTGGTTCCCGGCTTTCTCTTTTCCAATCTTTTCATTCTTACGTAGCCCCCTGCGCTTCAGTGGCATTACCGCCTTGCTTGGGGTGATATGATTAAAAAAAATAAAAATAAAAACGTTAAGCATTTTCTTTCGCAGCTCAGCCAATCTAGGTTTTGAGCACTGTAATATATATATATATATATATATATATATATATATATATATACTAGCAGGTATATCCCGGCGTTGCTCGGGTGTAATGAAAGCTTTAAAACTAATTCATGGTCTTGGAGCTGAGACTCAGCCTAAAGAATATTTGAAATAATAAAATAATTGCGACAGTTTACCAATGCCTCCATGGGGATAATTGCTTTCCGGGTGTTCGGGACTCTCAGAGGACCCACACCCCCTGGCTTTCTTTGGCCAGTGCTACCGCCGATTGTTCTTTCAACAATCGGCCAAACGGTTTCGGCGGTGGACTCTGGACCTCTTCATTCTCTGTCGAATGGTGGTCTAATACTCTTTCATTCCTCCATTTTCCTCGGAGTTGGGAGAGGGGTGTCTCATTCTCTTCTTCTCATTCACTTTCCACGCATACCGTCTTTCTTCCATCAGGCCCGTAGGCTGGTAGACTCTTATCTACGACCGACAACCAGATCTCCAACATTCTCTCTCTCCCAGGGCTCGGCACCCTTGGCTCCCCACTAAGACTCCGCAAGTCCTCAGACGGTCTGTGTTCTCTATCGTCTATCTTCGACCCTGCCATTCCCTGTTCTTCCCCACAATCAGACATTAAAGCAATAATCAATAAGAAATGAGAAGGGAATCGACGCACGGGAATCTGGCAAGCTATCAAAACCATAGGGAGAACCAAAAAGTGTCTTACCTGGTGATGTTTTCACCGACGAACTCTGCCAGGGTCCCCGATTCGCTCGGCGGTCATTCAGGGTCGAGGGTTTTCGACCTGTTATGTAGCAACTCAGGGTTGATCCTGGTCTCGGCACCAGTTGTGATACTACCACCTGGTCGCAGCGATCTCGTCTGATGATGTCGCCACAAAAGCTGGACTACAGGATGTCTTTTGCAACAACGGACCACTGTCCCACGTTGTGATTAGATCCCAGAAGTCTCGTCGTGTAATTTCAATAGTTGTCCCTTTTAGCCAGTCCGGTCACTGGTGTACATTTATGAGTTGAAAAAAAAACCCAAAAAAAAACAAAACACGGTACCAAAAAAAAAAAAAAAAATTAATAAAATAAATGAACGAAGTTGAACACGCCTGGAGAGCTACGTAGAATATCTTTATATAAAGAAAAAACAATGTCTGTCGTTTCCCAAGAATACAGTTGTCGAAAATGATATACAATCGTCGAAAATGATTTTTACAACGGAGAGAGAAAGTTCGCCAAAAGCATCAAAGCTTCTAATCGTTAATTGAAATGCTTACTCTAAATTTCGTTAGCGTTGAAATGTACTTCTAAAACAGCAAAGTTCTTTCGGGTTCTTGACGGAATCTGACGGAATGTGTCGAATCGGAGCGGCCGCTGGCGGAGTGTGTGGGGGTACTGACGGCGGTGGCACTCTGCCGAAATCTGAGCTAACTAGCTCTCCAACTGACAAAAAACTCTCTCCAACTCTGAGCAAACTGCTTCCCAACTCAACTTTTCGTGTCGAGCATCTATTTTTATAACCAATTTCGATCCTCTCTGGGGATCCGACCGGCTCATAGCCTTCGGCCAATGAAAATCGGTCTCCGCCCATTCGATTTGCGGATGTCTTAGCTCGACCAATGAGATCATGTCAACTCACACCGAACCGAATCCAGCTCGGGTCACTTCGGACTGTTGTGCTAAAACAGTGGCCTTGGCATCCGGGTGACCTTATCAAATCACTCTGACACTTGTTTTGCCTACGCGTTTTCAGATTAGCGGAATACATTTCAAATCTAAGAGAAATTTATATGAACATAAAAAGATTCGAAAATCATGAAAAACGAGAAATGTATATTTATCCAAAATAACATTATTTTATGCTCCCGTGTTTTTAGAAGCACTTGATGGTACTAAAATTATTATTTTTTTCCTAAGCTCACATCGCGTGACGCAATAAAACATTAACAATATCACCAATATCAATTTCTCTCTCCGTTGTTTTAAACCAACCAAAGGAAAGTATCCCCGCGGGAGAAGGGGAAGTATCACCGTGGGAGATAGTGTCTCACACACACACACGCACACACACAGACACACACACACAGACACACACACACACACACACACACACACACACACACACATATATATATATATATATCTTGTCTTGTATAAAAATTGATTTTGTACTTAAAATAATTGTATTTATTAGATCTAATTATGCTTTCACTTATTTAAAATATTTTTGACATCACCTGTTTTTTTTTTAATCGAACTAAATTTCTGAAGTTAACAGAAAAGATACAAATTTTACAACTTATTTGATACTTTTAGTATGAACAATATTTTTCGCCCCTTAACTATTTAGAAAACTAGCCACTATGAAATCCATACTACTGCATGCAGAGGCGTGTAACGGAACCTTCTAGTTTTTTGTTTTATCTCTACTCTTTAGAAACAAGTTACTATCGACTTCCATCCTGTTCGCTGTATTCGAAGCGTGGTGCGTTTCATTCATCATTTCAAAAACGTTCGTCTTTTGTTTAATTCAACAGCAACCCCAGAAAAAAACAAAACAAAACAAAAACATCTGGGCACTTTGATGAACGAGTGAATCGATATCTCTTCGCATTGATCAGTTCTAATAACTCTAAAAGCTTCGCATTCATTGCCATTTGGTTAATTGAAGACGACCACCGTGAAAGGTTGATAATGAGTGCTCAGCCACATATTGGTGTGTACAAACATTTCTTCATTCCTTCTTTATCGCCTCTTCTTTCCTTTGATAGTTTATTTTTTTTTTATAAAGGATTCGTTGTCTTTTTTTAATGGAAAAATCAAATCAAATGAAGACAGGATTTTGTTACGATCTTTTTTCTTCTTCGTTACTTCATCCGTTTTCTAGGCTGATTCTGTTCATTGAAAGCAGACATGACGGATGTCCATCCTGCTTCAGTCAGTTACCATTAAGAATAACTCTAACAAACAAAATGCAACAAAACAAATTAATGAAGGGTGAGAAAAATGTATACGGAAGGCGTAGAATAAACAAATAAAAGAAAGAAAGAAGAAAATATGGAAGAATGTTCAGGAACTTGAAAACATGAGAAGGAAATCTGGAACAGGAACAGAAATTGAAAAAGAAACAAAAAAGACGAAACGAAAATCACGAGAAAAGGATAACGTATCAAAGGACAAAGAAAAATGAAATGAAATTTGAAGGAAGACAACCTGGAATGACTATCGACTTTGTGTGAGTTGATTTGGCGTATCAAGCGTCTTTATATATAAATCAATTTAACGGAATGAACGTTACAGATAACTGATCAATTTTACGAATAAGCTGACTTAGCATATAAACAAATTTGCTGTAAAAATCGAACAGAATTCTGATCGACTTCTCGAATAAGCTGACTTAGCAATATATATAAATAGATTTGCTATATAAACTGAGTAGACATAACCGGTTAATATAATTAAAAGATATCCCATATCAACAAAACAATGGATACCTGAGGATGGTCACATTGTCAGTTAGTCAAGTGTCATACGTGATACACGCTTGGGCGATGATGGCATACGTGATACACGCTTGGGCGATGATGTCTATTACGAAACATGACTGACCGGACAGATGATTTTCCTACAGTAGATTGCCATTATTTGCTTTGGTAGACTAGTTGTCAAACCTATAGAACCCAATCTGTCCTTTTATTTAAACCATAGCTAGAGGGAGAAGAGACAGATTAATATCTTTTCCAAGGGTATTTGCGCGTAAGTAAAATCAACTAATTCGACTGGAATTCGAACTCGGTTCCCCGATTTCTCCTTCTGAGCCGATATAATCTCCACCACAACGATGTGTCTATAATAATAAAATCTATAACAATTAACTCCCAGCTTTAAGTTTAAGTTAATAAAAGAAAGAACATTACAATATCTTTGCTCGTACATGAAATTCACCTAAAACTTTATTTGGATTATAAAGGTGGTAATATGTTTAGCTTAATCGACAAATTAAGCTTATTTTTAATATACATAAGAAAATATTTATTTTGCTCATAACAATATTGATAGATAGGTTTGATTTTCTGATGGTTGAATAATTAGGTAAAATTATATTTTTGATGTCTTTTAACAGCATATTATATTAGGTTGTCCCAAAAGTTCGTAAACACTTGCGAAATGGGTCTATCTGGTCCAACACAATCGAGACAAGCGATGAGTTCAGAAAGGGCAAGAGACACAGTCGGTTCCAAAACAAGATCGATTCGGCAAGAAAGTCATGTTGTGCGTTCGGTGGAACTTTGAAGGAATCGTATATTTTGAGTTGGTTCCGAATGGTCGTGCCATCAGTGCTGAACTTTGCTGACAGCAACTTGAGCGGGTCTACGAAAAGTTGAAGCAAAAGTACCCGGCTCTGATCAACCGAAAGTGCGCTTTGATGCAGCAGGACAATGCCAAGCCACACACCGCCAGGAAGACCAAAGACAGGTTTGAAGAGCTGGACGGCGTTGAGGTTCTGCCACATCCAGCCTACAATCCTGACTGTGCTCCATCAGATTAAGGCCTTTTCCACTCAATGCAACACTTTCTGAAGGGCCGCCGATTCGACTCGTTTGATGAAGTCAAGGAAGCGTGTCGAGAATTCTTTGATGCGAAGCCGGCTGAATGGTACTTTGACCAGATCCGAAAGCTTGCAGATCGATGGCAGAAAGTCTTGGAAAATGATGGTCTTTATTTTGAGTAATCATTTTTGTTGTTTTTGCGAGTAAAATTTCATTTTTTTGCAAGTGTTTACGAACTTTTGGGACGACCTAATAATTATTATAACCTTGGTATTATACAGTAATAAAGAAAAAAATCGTTTCTAATGAATAATCAAACTTATTTTGTGCCATTAACTTTAGCTGCTAATATATAAGTTTAACTGCATAAAAATACCTAAATGATACCTATTGCCCTAATGGTAGAAAGGACATTACTAAATATAATACGACAATCACACTTTGAGGTTTGGTTCGACATTTTTCTATGTCTATTTTTTCATGTTTTTAATAAGAATTTCCGAAATATTTGTATCATTTACATGATCAGGGATCTCGTATTCGCCTATATTAAGTACCACATCACCACAGAACACACGTTCTACAAAATCAAGTTCAATTATAATATATATGCAACATAAGAATAGGTTCTCGCTGCCTTACTATACTCTAGTAATTTCTATCATATAAATTTCATCTGCTGTTTGTATTCAAAATCTTCAGCGATACTTGATCCAAAGCATTTTCATAGCGGAATTTTCTCTTTAAATTTTTCTGAACTTTGATGATTTTCTCGAGGGTTTAGTGAAAATAAATACGAGAGACAGATTGATAAAATTCTAGGTATTATATCAAATCGGTTTCTTGAGGTTAACAGTTAATTGTGGCATCAGTTTTCTTATCAAATATCGAATGTTAATGTTTCTCGTCTTATGTCCTCAGGTCGAAGATGCGGTTCACAAAAAAGAATTAAATTACATCCGATTTTAAAATGCTTGTCAGAATCTAAGATAGTAAAAAAAAAAGCAAAATCATTGAAACGAGGGAAAGCTACAGATGTATTTGGGGACAGATTTAATTAACAAAATGTTGTTCATACTTTTCTCGAAAATTTCATTAAATTGATAAAATAATGTTTTGTAGATGTTCTAAAATTCAGTAACAAAATTCCAAACCATTTACAATAAATGGTTTTGAATTTTCCATGTCTGTTTTAGTGTTTCTAATAAATGATTTAGAAATACTAATCCAAATAGGCAAAAGGATATTTTTAAAAACTTTACACACGCTTATTTTTGTGGACTTTTTTTTATGGAAATATATTTTTACAGTTACAAAAAATACAAACGTTTGGTTTTAAATGGTTATTAGAAATCATTATAAATATTTTTTAAGTATTTGTATCGAAAGTTTTATTAAAAATGATGAGTTTAATTTCATCGACAGAATTCAATAATTTTTTAACGGTGTATGTCACCTTAATATTATTTTTCAATATATTGTAAACTAACTGTAAAGCCCGGTGTTGCTAAGGGCTTTTTCGTGGTTATATTGAAATGGTAAGGTCAAGTGCTTATTCAAAAAGCTCCAGTATGAGGTTGCCGTCACGCGTAAGTTAAAAAATGCGAAGTAAGTATTGCCTTTTGTTGTACTTGTGAAACTAGATCCATGCTTGGGTAATTTTGCCAATCAACGGGAATGATGTATGTACAAATGGAAGAATGAGGGCGACTGTTACGAGAGCATGTAATGCGATGAGATGATATTTTGACGCAGAAAAATTGAATGCATTGTCATTCAACGTCATAGGGGTTGGCACCTTCTAGAAAACATGAAATTGTTATGGCATATGATAAGTATAAGTTACAAAAAAGAAAAAGATTGCACAAATCAAGATTTTCTATTAGTTTTTTCCTGCATCTTGTGAGTCAACTGAAATTTTTGTTTGCATATCAAGGCATCAAACGTTAATTTACCAGTGACTCAATTTGGGCTGAGTTTGAGTGATGCATATTGGGGAAATGCATAAAATTGAGAAAAGAACCACTAAAAATTATGTTTGTCATTGATTTTTACGATCCTTGTACATTCATTCGAAATGATTTTGTGTACGTCAAAGGTTCAGATAAGTTACCCGATTTTAGATGAATTCGTATAAGGCGTCTTGGAGGAGAAAAGTTCGTAAATTATAAGCATTTCTGTGATTTCTGTCGTACCGTGTTAATCGATTCGAACAATTTTTGCGTACATCAAAGGTTCATCTCATGATTGATAAGAGACCCAATTTTGGTTGAAATTGAACCAAGTTTTTAGGAGAAATAAAGTTCGTTAGAATGGATAAACAAACACACAGAGAAAGACATACATATTCATATCTCCATATATATATATATATATATATATATATATATATATATAGTTATTTGCAGACAGATCTGTATCGATGTGCCACAGATTATCAGTATGGTTAGATATCCGATTGTCTGATCGAAACCCGACCGAATTGACGATTCTGCCACTGAGCTATGGGCGCTCGGTTGAAGAAGGCGGACTTTTAGCGTGTTATATACAATGTAACATACGCCAGTAGCTGAGAGTGTTAAAATTCATTACTGAATGAAATACATTACCGGCCATAATTATTAGGCAACTCCAGTTTAAAAAAAATGATGTATTTCATACTATTTTTAGTATTTATTTCCAAGTGGATAATTCTAAATGAAAATAGAATGGTTCTTTTGTTAATACTACGCAATAACATATGCATCAAATGAACTGTTCTGGTGCTCTCTGGTTCTTTTTGTGCTCTCTTCCCCATGCTAGTCTCTTCGTTGTACGCTCCGGTTTTCTTTAGGTGCTGGGAATTTCGACCAGAACACTTTATTACATAAAACAAATGAAATATTCCCAAATTAAACATTGGAAATAATTACCTTGAAAATTATACAAAGAATAAACATCGTATTCTGCTACTGTATAGAGATAATTACACGCGTAAGTTAAATTTGTGAATAATTGTTTCAAATAGCTCTGAATTTCGGATGAGCTAAAGGTTAGCTATCGAATGCATTTGGGAAAGTAGAGGTAAACCCCTTATCACTAATAATGGGAAAATGGAGGCTAACTGAAAAGTAGGCATATCGGCTGGTACCACATAACCTAATAGACGATGCCAAATCAGTAGAATATGTACGTCCATAAGAAAAAAAGAATTTGAGTTTGCTACTTAGAAATGTGCATTGTGGTGCAGTTGATATCGACTCGGAACGAGAAACCTGTGAGTGGAATTCTAATTTAATTTTCTTTTGCATTCACTTAGGTGAAAATACCCTTGGGAAAGGTATTAATCTGTCTCTTCTCCTTCCAGTTATGGGCTAAATAGCAGAACAGAATAGGTTCTGTAGCCTTGGTCGGCAATCAGTCTACCGCAGAAGGTAATGGTAACCTACTGTGGGGAAATATTTTGCCCAGACAGTCATGTCTTTTTCGTATGACACTGGACTAACTTGGAAACAATGTAACTATCTAATCCAGTGTTTCGCAACCTTTTTAAGCAACGG
Source organism: Ascarosepion bandense (assembly GCA_037127315.1). Classification (NCBI taxonomy): domain Eukaryota; kingdom Metazoa; phylum Mollusca; class Cephalopoda; order Sepiida; family Sepiidae; genus Ascarosepion; species Ascarosepion bandense. The sequence continues at coordinate 194,455 of JBBBDQ010028802.1, forward strand.
CACACCTAGGAGCAAATGAAAAACACTTAGGAAAATATTTAAAGCGTATAAACTTAAATACTATGAAATAAAACCATAGATTTAAAGATATACACTCACAACTTATTTTATTTCTGTTGTGGAGTCTCTCCTTTTGTCCAGGATAATAGACTCGTCTAGAGTACACATACACTCCTGTATAGAAGCATGACGTCAGAGTCCGATACATCGAGAGATCCGCGAGATAACGTCAGATCCATGCAATACCGACAGATACCGAGAGATACCGACAGATACCGAGAGATACAGCATCAGTAGTTCACAGTAGCTCTGAGCTCCGCTCAGCCAGAATATTGTTACACAGCACCCGTCAGCTTCCGACATGGACATACTAAGCCTACCACGGCTTCACCTCAGAGACTTGCATATATGCTTCTTATTAAACCGGCGTTCCTGGACCACTAACCTGCGTTCAAGTTTGTATTCTTTACGTTTAATATACTTATTTTTCGATTTCAAATTTCTGTTTTTTGTTCCTTTATTTTGTGCGATTACCATTGCCGAGATACACAACAATTTCAATGTTTCTTTTTTTTCTTTCTATGTTACTCAAGGCTGAGAAGACTAATTCATATAAATAAGAAGTAGGAAATTCCAATAAAAAATGATAAAGCCTTTTAGCTAATTTGGGATATTCTTTTTGTATTGATATTCGAAATGAATCAATGGGTACCGTAGAATGTTTTATTTTGAGCCATCGATTAATAGAAATAGTGGCCAATTCTTCTGAAGTCTAATACTAGAAGAAACATTTATAAAGGCATTTTGAATCTAATCATACTTTTCTTTGCTCAACAAAGAAAAATAACAGTGTAAAAAATTAATGAAAGAAGTTCAATATTCATTTATTCAAATATTAAATTCCATGCCCATATATATATACCGTGACAATATTTTACGGTGCACTTAAGAGGATTGCGCGGCACATTAGTGTTGAGAACCTTTGATCTAATTCCTTATATGGAAGTGAATGTCGGGCGTTTTCCCCACGGAAGAAGAAGTGACTTAAAGAGCAGACATTTGTTTCTACCGATGAATGTTAAGTATGCAATGGACAGAGCCGATGACAAATCAAGCAGATGTCAATTTAACAATGTATTCAGACTTTATCTTATATTCGATATTAATATAAGTTTTTTAAATTACGAGTTAAAGAAAATCAGAAAAAATGTTACTTCATGAGAATTTAACTTATGTGAATGACATTGGAAGAATGGATGCTTAAGTAATAAAAAAGTTACCTGCGCCGAGTTCAAATATCAAATAAAGAAATATTTACCTGTGACAAGTTCAAATTTTAAATCACGAAATGTTTACCTGCGCCATGTTTAATTTTCAACTAACAAAAATGTTACCTGCGCAGCGTTCTAATATCAAGTAACGAAAAGTTACCTGTGCTTAGTTCAAATATTAAATAAAGAAACAATTACCTGTAAAAAGTTCAAATTTCAAGTAACGGAAAGGTTACCTGCGCCGCGTTTTAATATCAAGTAAAGAAATGATTACCTGTGTCGAGTTCAAATTTTAAGTAACGAAAGTATTCTTGTTGATATTTGTTAAATACACTGTATCGTTGCAAATTGATCCTTTGTCAACTTCATTCCACTTTCTATTTGCTTGTTTAATGAATGATTTTCAACGCTTATAAAAATAATGGTGGTTTATAAAGATTTTGGGTAGGAAGTTCATTTTGGAAGTGGTTTTGTGCCATGTGAACTCCAACAGAGAAACTAATCCAAATTAATATTTTAGCAGAAGCCCCACAAACCTTTGTTAGCAACCAATCTTGCAGAAGCCTTACACTGAATTCAAAATCCTTGGGAAGGCAAGACAAAACCGACTCGTTATCTTCCCATAGCGATTCACTCATTACACAGAAAAGGAAGTAGCGGTGAGCCATGATCACTTCCGTTCTGAAGGACATGTAATTAAAAATGTTTTTACGAGTTAGAAGTAATCTGTTTATTTTTGCTACAGGAGGACATCCACTTTCATGTTGCAAATGTGACGCATCAAATGACCAAAGACCTAGATGGGACTCTTTCCTTGTGTAAAATATTTTCCAGAGATGTATTCTTAAGCACTGTTCCCCAACCTTTTGCACCACGGACCGGTGTCATGCAAGACAGTTTTTCCACAAACCTGGGTGAGGGTATCAATGTCGGTCACGGGCATAGCTAAACAAAATAAACCTGGTTGTGATAGTCAATAAGATGGAAACATTTAAAAAAAAAGTCTGTGATGCTCCTCACCAAAGCCCGGTGGTTGTGAGTCGCTGAACGAGATACGACTGAGTCTTACTCTGTCCGAAGACAAGATAGCCCCTCTTCACCACCTCCGTCTATTTGTTTGATGGTTCCTCCTTCTTTTCCGCTTCCACTACGACTTCCTTTTGCGCAACAGATTTCCCTTTTCTGGTGCTACTGGCGTTACCGGTTTCCCTGGTGTCACCAGCGGATTCTTGGTTGAGCACATTTTGACCAGATGACCAGCCGCCCCACACGTACAACAGTGGGGTGTCTTCTGCCCTCCACCACCACAAATAAATTTTGTCCCCTGCAGATCAGTATGTCAGGAATTCTCTGAAATTCCTGACGGTTCAGAGACATATGAAGCCAGAAATCATCTGTGAGTACTTCTGCCTTACTGACCACCCGCTCTACCTCGTCGACCGTTTCGAACTAAGCAAAAAATGTCCCCACATGGTCGCTTATGAGATGTAGTGGCACACCTTGTACTCCAATCCTGGTACGTCACGTTCCCATGTATTCTGTCTGAAGCCTATCATGTTTTGTTGTCAATATGTTGCCAGATAGAGTCTTAGCTTCCTCTTCACATGACACCCAAAAGCGCTGAAATATACGCATTCGAGCTTCCGGTGCAAATGCCAAGCAATACAGCATGCTGATTTCAAATTTCTGTCGGAGTGAATCCTTTTCTCACAGACGGTCAGTCTACAAAATCAAAAACAAACAACGCGCATGCTAGAAATTCTTCTTCTTCTTCTTCTTCTTCTTCTTCTTCTTCTTCTTCTTCTTCTATGTGCCATGTCCCTAAGCGATCATGGCCTTCCACGTCTCTCTCTGTCTGGTGGCTCTTAACACACTTTCTCCTGTAACACCACGCAAGCCCTATTCTGTCATCCACCTGATAAGGTCCTGTCTATTTCCCCCTCTATCTGGCCTGTTAGTATCAGGTTCTCCAAGCCCTCCTTATTGCATGTCTCAGAAACTTTAGCTATTTCTGATGATCAGTATTAATTTCCTTTAATTTCCATTCTTTTCAAAACCTCATCATTGCTCACATGCTCGATCCATGATATCCTCAGCATCCTTCTGTAGAACCACATTTCATTAGCATTAAGTTTTTCCTCCATCTTCGATGATATTGTCCAAAATTCACTGCCACATTGAAGAACTGACAACACATAGCAATCCAGTACCTTCTTCTTTGTTTCTGATAAATTTGTTCTGTCTTTTAATTTGTTCTGTCTTTTAATTTGTTCTGTCTTTTAATTCTTTATTCAGCTTCTGGAATGCGTCCTTCGCCAATTCGCCTTCGATCTCTTTGGCGGATTTCTGCGTCGCACCTTCCGTTTTCGATTAGAATAATTTACAGGTATTTAAATTTTTGTACCTGCTTCATTTTAGTATACCCCCACCCCCATTTTAGTATACCCCCACCCCCATTTTAGTATACCCCCACCCGTATTTGACAATTTGGGCTGATCCTTTTGCTGATGACCATGCATTCGGTTTTCTCGCAGTTTATTTGTAGTCTTTTTTGTCACTCTCTTAATCTACCTTTTGTAGGAGGTCTTGTAGTTTCTTTTCCATGTCTGCTATCAAAACCGTATCATCTGCGTACTATATGTTGTTTAAATTGTGGCCTCCGATGACAAATCCTGGCATAATATCTAGGGTCCTCAGAATAGTCTCGCTCTAGATGTTGAAGCGATCCGGTGAAAAGACACATACTTTTCTTACGTCCCTTTCTATCTTTGCATATCTGCTGAATTCGTTTCCTGACCGTATGCAGGCGGTTTGATGCCAGTAGAAATTCTTGATTATTCTTGTCTTTCCCAAATATTTCGAGGCTACCGTGCATCTCCATCAATTCTTGTGGCGTATTTTGTCGAACGCCTTCGCGTAATCGACAAAACACATGTACACGTCCTTCTTTATTTGCATTTCCCTTTCGGATAGCATCCTAATCATAAATATGGCGTTCCTTGTTCAATTCAAAAACAAACAACGCGCATGTTAAAAATTAAAATATAAAAATGGTGCTTTTGACTACACATTTCTCCGATTCCCGAAATATACATTGTTTGTTTCGTATCCTTACTTAAACAAAGACAATTCTTTAAGGAAATGGACCAAATCCGATATATTTTTAATTTATTTGTTTAGACGTTATTTTTAATTTACACTTCTATTTAAGCAGAAAACCAGATTTGATTATTAAACAGTAAATATTTATAAATATGTACCGGTGTGAAAATCTAACAAAATTTCCCTAGTATTCAATCTACTCAAATATGAGTATCTATTAAAAATAACTTTTAAACAAATAAATTATATATATATATATATATAACAGAAATAGGGGTTGTTCCAACGAGAGAAATTGGTATAGAAGAAAAAAATGCGAGAAGCCGTGAACGTTTTGTTTAAAGTGTAGATTTATTGTTATTGTTATCAATATTACTTGCTTTTTGTATAATATATGAAGTGTCCATAATGGCATGTGTGTCTCTACACGTGTTTCGAGTGTAAAGTTGACTCTCTTCATGCGAATAAACTTGTGACTTTACATATCGAGATCCGTTTGCTTTTCTGATGGCCAAAATATCGTGTATACGTATAGAGATAAGTGGTGAGTGGGTCAGAAAGTTCTTATGCGTGCGTGTTTGTTGTTGTTGTTTTTTTTTCACACTCGCACGCTAAATCTCTTATGTCACCTTTTATATGGTTATGTCAATTTTACATTGCGACATGGAAATTTCTATGTTTCGAGATTAATTCTCATCATCAGGCAATGTTGGTGTGGTTGTGCAGGTGATTTACATTTAAATGACAAATACTTTCGGTTTGCTGTGAACGTATGTGGGTGTTTTGTTTTGTGTGTGGCTAATCGAAACATAGAAATTTCCATGTCGCAATGTAAAATTATAATTATATTATATTATATCAAGCTCTATAATACTCATTATATTGAGCACTGTTTTTAATAAAATAAATGCCAGAGCACTAAAAATATAAAAAAAACCTTGAGTCCTCTTCATTTGGAAATATATATATATAGATATATATATTTCTAAACATATACTGTTAAATATAAGAGACAATGAATACTAGGACATCCAAAAAGTGGAGAGCCCTGTCCTTCTCTACCTCCATAGTAAACTTAAGGGAAGGATGTAATGAATTTCGTTGTAACAGAAAATTATTGGTATCACTGGCACAATAAAAAAATTGAGAACGTATCACATGTAAACAGATGGTTTGTAGACCTTCTCAAATCATAAATGTTCAAAATGTCCAACAAAAATATTGTCTAGAACCGGACCCTAAAGGCTGCCCATCGTTTACTTTATTTAAGACTATTTGTTTTTTCTGTTTATATATATATATACTATAGTCATCCGCAGACAGATCTGTTTCGCTGTATCACAGCTCATCAGTACGGTTAGACTCCGATTGCTTTTTAACCCAGGATTGAAACCCGACCGAATTGGCGTCACTCGGCGATTCTACTTCTGAGGTACTGGCGTTCGGTAGAAGAATGCAGACTTTTTAGCACGTATATTATCATTATACATGCCCAATAGCCAGAGTGCTCTAATTCATTATTGAATGAGCGATGCGTATATGCCAGAGTAGCTACTGTTTTTCAAAGTCTCCCATTCTTCCAGGGAGTGAGAGCGTAGGTCGCCATTCTTTTATATATATATATATATATATATATATATATATATATATATATATATATATATACTTGCATTATAGCCCGACGTTGCTCGGGTGTAATGAAAGCTTTAAAACTAATCCATGGTCCTGGAGCTCAGACACTTTGGACGTTGTAATGAAAGACTAAAAAGCTATAGTTGTTTCCAGTTAAAGTGAAACCGTAGACTGAAAGAAAAATGAATGGATGTAAGTCAAATTTTGAAGTTTGAGAGAACCGGTTAAAAATTGTGGATTTGTAAAAAGGACATACAGACAGATAAACAGACACACACACAAACATCTTGCCTTATATATATATATATATATATAGAGAGAGAGAGAGAGAGAGGGAGAGGGAGAGGGAGAGAGATATTATCGATTTTCTGCACTATTTTAAGTATTGCAACCTTGAAACTTCTGAATATCGTTTCTTATGTCTTTGTCTATGAGTGTATCAAATTTGAGTAAAGTCGGACCACTCCTTCTATAACCCTATTTTTTAGATTATCTATTTTCGATATTTATCGGGGGTACCTCGACATAAAACTTAGCTAAGAACACTCGCAGACGCTTATAGTACAACTGTGTAAATTTTCAAGAAAATCGGTCCTGCCGTTTGGAAGTCTATGGGTAATGGACACACACACACAAATACACACACACATACACACAAAGTTCCATTTAATATATATATATATATATATATATATATATATATATAATATTGAGAAGAAGATTCAACATATAGTTTTCCTCTCAATGTTTTATAATGCTCTGGATAATATCGAACTATCTATTTTATTAAATTAATAATTTCAGATTAATTGTATAAAATCTTTTGGGTTAACGTCTCCGTCTTTACTGGTTCGCCATTTATATATATATATATATATATATATGGTAGTATTTAGGCCATAAGAGAGCCCTGTACTAATAGGATTTGTAAACCTCTTCATTACGTATGTTTTTCCCCCGTATTGACAAAATAGATGTAGATACATGAAAATCTATATGTATATAAAAAGGTGTATCAAATGAATGTAAATATGTTTCAGAACAGGAAGTAGAGAGAAAACAAGAATGGCAAACAGTCTTAATAAATACAAAGGATAGGAAGATGTGGAGGGCTTTGTTGCTCGATTCATATTTGAGTGATAGAAAATGCTTTGTACATCTTTCTTTAAATTCTTCTCTAGTTACTCCAGTGTAAAACTTCCCCTGGGATTTCCTTTGTTACTGGCGCTGTAAACAACGCATTTTACTATCCGCCCTTTTCTCTCTATAGTGGGGACCGTTTATAAAATGAACAAAACGGAAAATCCTTTTCATTGGAAGAATGAGAAAGATTTGCAAGAAGAGAAAAGAAAATGCAAAATGATTGATTCAAGACAAAATAACCTCCATAAATAGAATGATTGCAAGCATTTAAGAAAGACCTCCCGCTGGACATTAAGAATGCGGATAAAGTTCAAAAGAAAACTACACATAATATAGGTAAAATGTGAAATTCAAAGTATATATTAATACACACGGATAAAAGAAAGAAAAAAAAATAATGTTTAGAAAATTTTCACTTAGCTGAGCGGTGTTATTTCAGTCATGAAATCTTCGAAGTATTGCGAGGGAATTATTGTAATGTCTTCACTCTTCAGGGTCATTTGGTTTTTCAGTAAAAAGTTTCTTCACACTAATTATACTAACTCTTTATCCTTATCTATATATCGAGCACTTTAAGACAAAACATCTGCTTACCTAAAATAACTTCCCACCAGTAAACTACTGAGAAAAACACCAATTTTGCCTTTAAACATCATTAGAATTTAATACCATATATATATATATATATATATTTGCATGTGTGTGTTTGTATGTGTGTGTGTGTTGTATACCAACCTATATACAGGAATGAAATGTCCCTATCCTTTTAAATACGAGGATACTATTAGAGTAGAGTGATCATCCTTGACCCAAACTCTCCTTTGTTTAACTCTCTGCCTCCGTGCAGAGAGACCCAGTCAGGGCTCCGCCGTAGGTTAGAGAATCGTCTAGGGGGAATAAACAAGACCTAATCTTCAGCTTGGTCTCCGGGATATTTTTGGCTAAGCTTAAGGGCTTAGAATCGCCTCATTAACTGACTTTGTGTCAGTGTTAAGGAGGAGGTGCTATTTCCAAAGTAATCATACTTGATCCAGACTTTCTCGTCGTCATCTCACTGATTCCGAGTGGAGAATGATCCAGTCAAGGCTCCGCTGAAGGGTAGAGTCTCGTCTGGGGGAAATAAACAAAACCTAGTCTTTAGCTGGGTCTACGGGATATTTTTGGCTAAGCTTAAGGTCTTAGAATCCCCTCATTAACTGACTTTGTGTCGCATCCACCTTGGAAAGGAGGTGCTCAACATCGAGTGAACATACTTGAGCCGGCCTCTCCCTTCGCCATGTCTCTGCCTCCGTGCAGAGAGAGACCCAGACAGAATTTTGCCGAAGGTTTAGTGTATCGTCTGGGGTGAATCACTAGAGCCCAACCCGGCCTTAAACAGGGTGTAGGGATATTTTTGGCTAAGCTTAAAGGCTTAGAATCCCTTCATTCTTTGTGTTGTATCCACTTTGGGGAGAAGGTGCTATATACTGAGTGATTATACTGACTAGCAGTTATCGCTCTCTGACTTGCTCACTTTTACGAGCAGGAGGAACCCGGACGCGTAGAGCCTCGCCTGAAGAAATCGACAGTAGCCCCCAGTAGCGTGGTGAGATGGTTAGCAAGCTGGTCTCGCTAGAATCATTATAACTGCGTAGTGAGTTCAATCACCACTAGGTACCCCCTACATTCGGCCGTGTGCACATCTAAGCTATGCTTAGAAAATCATCTTCCTCCGGGTTTTGGGATTGGGCCCAGAGCTAACAACCCTGCCCCATAAAAAAAAAAAACAGTTTGTTAGGGAAACAGCAAAAACGCTGCCCTACACACGTAAAGGAAAAGTTTATTTTTTGATTTTTATAAAATGAAAAGAGAACAACATGAAAAACTTCTCCATGAAAATATCATAAAATCTTACAAGAAAAAATGGAAAACTTATGACAATATAGAATATGGAATTAATTTATTACTAAAGAATGAGCAACTGCAGTTAATTCAAAGAACAGAATAAAGACACTAAAAGCAAGCAATATATCGCCATTAAAGACCACGAGGATACTTTTAATCTCGTCCACCAATGTAGACTAATAAACCCAGTTAAGACCGAAATTGAAATGATAAAAGATAAAATAAAGAAAAAGATTAGCGGAGAAAAGAGAATGAACCAATAGAAAAATTAAAAAAAAAACATATCTGATAAAATGGTTTAAAAATCTTAAAGGTAAAAAATGATATGATTTTATATAATTCAATATAAAAGATTTCTATTAATCTATAATAGAAAAATATTTAATAATCTATTGAATCTGGCAAAAGAATATAATCAGACAGATGAACATGAGCAAAAAATTGAGATAGTGTAAAAATCGATATTTTTCGACGGACACGAACAATGGATGAAATACGACACAAAAAATAAGTCTGATGTTACTATGATTAAGAAATTAACATAAAGGGTTTGAAATAAATATAAAAATAAACAATAAACGACTAGATAAAATGTGTATCTTAGAAGCAACACTGAACTAAGACAGGAATAAATGAAAACAATACAAAAAAAAAAAACGAAATGAAAATTAACAATAATATGAAAAGACATTAAGGAATAGTGGATTGAAAATGGAATTAGCATATATACAAAAATCTGAAACATAGAAATTTAACATATAATAAAAATAATCATACAAATATATGAAAATTGTTTTTAAAATTTATCGAAAAAGATCTTTTATAAATAAACCAAATTAAACAAAATATGTAATAGAAACATCTTAAACGTAGTTTCAATTGCATAAATAACATTGAAAAAATACATAAATAAAACATTCCAAAATACTAAAAAAACTACAAAAACTCTAACAAAATATTATTGTAGAAATAAAGTCAAATGCACGTTAAAGAAAAAGTCAGTTAAGTGCCATTCGTGATACACGCTTGGGTGATCATGTCTCGAAACAGACATGACTGACTGGGCAGAAGATTATCCCGCAGTAGGTTGCCATTACTTTCTGCGGTAGACTGTCAGCCAAAGCTACAGAACTCAATCTGTCTCATAGCTAGAGCGGGAAGAGATGTATTATATTATTACGTAGTAATTAATGGGTAGTCAGTTTATTACTTCATAACAATAGAAAACCAATCCCCCACTTTATGACCAGTAAAAGCCTTAATCACGATTCCAACTATTATATTCAGTCAGTCACTTCAGTGCCATACATGACACACGCTTGGGCGATCATGTCTCGAAACAGACATGACTGACTGAGCAGAAGATTATCCCGCAGTTGGCTGCCATTGCTTTCTGCGTTAGACTGGTTGCCCGCCAAGGATACAAAACCCAATCTGTCCTGTTATTTAACCCATAACTGGAAGGAAGAAACGGATTAATACCTTTCCCAAGGGTATTTGCGCGAAAGTGAATG
>JBBBDQ010028802.1:210000-215000 GCA_037127315.1 Ascarosepion bandense
ACGTCTCGCCGGTGGGAGAGAGACTGCAGGCGGTCTGCCAAGTCGGTATCTATCACATTACAGACCCTCCTCTGAACCTTATCGAGAAGCCCAAGGAGAACAGCAGGGGCACCCGACCAGATATGGCAGCAGTATTCAATGCACGGGCGGATGGTAGATTTGTAAATGTGCAGGATAGATTTAGACGGAAAAAACTTCCGGGCCCTACACAGAGAACCGACTTTCATAGCAGCGGATTTAGCAATGAATTCGATATAGTCATTCCATTTGAGGTCCGCTGAAAGTGTGAGACCAAGGAGGCGTAGTGTTTTACTCTCTGGGAGACAAGCCTGGTCCATGCTAATGGGAGGTAGGTGAGATTGTCGATGATGGTTAATTGACAGTAGCTTCGTTTTAGAAGCATTAAAATTTACTAGCCATTTCTTACCCCAGTCCAATATGGATTGGAGGTCTTTTTCAATCTCGGCTGCGAGTTTAGCTTTGACACCTACACCAGATTTTTGTTGGAGGCGAGAGTAAACTGTGGTGTCATCGGCGTACAAACCTATTTGGGTTCTTATGGAATCAGGGAGATCATTAATATATATCAGGAAGAGTGTAGGACCTAAGATGGAGCCTTGGGGGACACCTGCGTTTGTATGGTAGTTCTGAGAGGCATGTCCGTTTAATACCACTTTCATTGTGCGGTTAGAGAGGAATGACTGGATTAGTTCAAACAAATGTCCAGTTATACCATAGCTCCGCAGTTTACATAGAAGGCCAGCATGCCAAACTCTGTCGAACGCCTTAGATATATCCAATGCAACGGTTCGAGCTTCGCCATTCCTGTCGAGTGCCTGGTATATGTACTCGGTGATGGTCGTTAGCATATCAGCAGTAGACCTGGTGAAGCGGAAACCATATTGCTTGTCCGAGAGGAGCCTGTGTGCTGTGAGATGCTGAACCACCTCGGCGTTGATAATGGCTTCGAACACTTTGCCAAAGATCGGAAGAAGGCTGATAGGGCGGTAATTTGCAGGGTCAGAGGGTTCTCCAGTGTTTTTAAATATAGGAACTATAGAGGAAGATTTCCAACAGGCAGGAAAGCAGGAAGCAGATAGGCAGAGGTTGTAGAGCTTAGAAAGGATAGAGGAGAGTTCAGGGGCACATTTCTTTAAGACTATGGTTGGGATTCCGTCACCACCGCTCGCTTTATGAGGGTCAAGTTTTAAGATTATCTTAGACACAAGCGAAGGTGTAATGTGGACATCATTCAGTTGTGCCTCGGTTCTAGGTGAGAAGTCGGGTGTAAAAACTCCAGATGAGTCCAGACTCGAATTGTTCGAGAATCTGCGGGCAAAACATTCAGCCTTATCTGCTGGGGAGGTGAGGACCTCAAATTTGTTGATTAGCGGGGGTATTGTGGACTTGCTCTTGTTAAGTACTCTTTTACAGAGTCGCCAGTAGTCTTTAGAGCCGAATTTAGAGCATGCTATGCGTTGCTTCATTCTGGCAGCAAACAACATCTTAGCTTCGTTAAGTATCCTTTTACACTTATTACGAGCTGAAGTGAAAAGGCGCCTGTTTTGTTCCGACGCATAGTTACGATAGAGTCGGAAGAAATGATTCCGGTGGGCAATGGCAGCCGAACAAGCGGGTGAGAACCATGGAGACGAATGAGATTTAAGCTGGAATTTCCTAGCAGGGATGAAGGCATCGATGCCAGCCTTAACCCAGGAGGAGACCTCGGATGCACATTCTTCGATGGGAAGACTAAAGACGTTGTTCCAAGGGATGTCACAGAGGAAGTCTCGGAACGAATCCCAGTCTGCTCTTTGATAGCAGTAGGATATTCTACTTGTCTACGTGTTTCATGGGTCGGGCGGGAGTGGAGTGAAATATTGACGGACACTACAGTGTGGTCAGAGTTTCCAAGTGGGCAGAGTTGTCTGGTAGTGCAAGAGTCTGGGATGGAAGTGAAGCAGAGGTCTAGAAGTGAGTCCCTTCCGTTAGGGTTGTCAGAGAAACGCGTGGGGAAGTCCACTACTTGCGTAAGGGATTGGGTGATTGAAAAGTTCATGGTGTGGACACCAGCAGCGTCAGTGACAGCGTTCTTCAGCCACTTGGTGTGGTGGGCGTTAAAGTCACCAAACACGAATACATGGGCAGAGGGATGGGTAGAAATGGCTTTGTCAATATTATCAGAAATGATGTCAAGTAACGAACAGTCAGGGGAGGAAGGAGAGCGGTAGAGAAAGAAGAGATAGCTAATCGAGCTGAGAAGTGAGAGGCGGAAGCACATGAAAGAATGATCTGGGGATTCTAAAGATGACACCCTAGCTAAAGGAAGGTGTTCGCTGACATAGACACCAAGCCCATGCATATGAACATTGGAGTCCTTCCTGAAGAGGGGAAGGTAGCCAGGAACGCAGAACTCAGATGAGGGGATAAAAGGGTTAAGATTAGTTTCACATAGGGCTAATATATCAGGTGAGTTATTATGGAGGAAAGAATCTACGCTGGGGAAGTTGGCGCGGATGCCGCGTATGTTAGTGAAAGAGATGCAGACAGGTTTAGGCGTTTTCAAATGAGCTGGTTTAGTTTTGTTATTATGTTTGCTTTTTTCCATAGTAATTCAGTTAAGGAGTGGTCTTAGAGTAGAATCAGTCGGTCAATCATTTGCAACTTGTGAAGGATGGAAACTGGCGCGGCCTACATCATAATGTGGCCTCGGGGTTGCCCACCGAACGTTCATGCAGGGACGCCCGTCCATGCGCGATATGGCACTACAAGAACCCCGGTATTATTCAACTGTTGATCAGAGCAGCCTCTCAAGACGCTACGCAAGAGTTCGGGCTCCTAACTACCAGTCGGAAGCAGCAACCATGAAACTGCCAACCCGGTACCCTCAGAATGTAAAGACGTTGCCACCATACTACGTAACTGCAAAGAGCTTCCAGCTGAACTAACACCAAGACCAGAGAAAGGGGATGAACCGGGAACCCCTTCCTAAACAAGAAACAAGGTGATCACCTCTAAACTCATTCAAAAGAAGGGGGTGGAGTGTGAGACCGGGCGATAGTAGAAACTATCTACTCCAATTAAAAAAAAGAAGAAGAAAAAAAAAGAAACAAAGAAAAAGTGACTGAGGTTTACAAAGTTTTAACTTAGTAAGAGATCTATGTAATGCTAGGGATGATAGGGAAGATAGAAAAACATGAAATGGAGCCATAACAACACGCCACGACCTGCCTTAGGTCTCCCCGCAGACTTGATTGGTAGTGAGACCAAAGCAGAAATCGAAATATGATGAAAAATGACATAATAATAATACAATGTGATGGTGTTTGAATGGATTTCGTCCTGGGTTCGACATTTAGCAATTTCTAGATGTCGAACCTCGAAAATATTTACAGATTAAAAAAACATCCATTTACCTAAGATATGTTGATGATATTCTTATGTTAGTTAAAAATACAGATGAAATACTTCAACTTCAAAAACGTTTTCAAAATGAATTATGTCCTTAAATTTACTTATGGACTTAATACAAATAATCAAAATTCTCTTCCTTGACATATTGATAAACACAAATAAAAAAAAACTTTACTATTTCGCACAAAAAAAACCTACCAGCATAAATTCATGCACAGTTAACTACAAGAGCGAATGTCTATACTACTACAAAATATCAATTATAAAAAATCTAATACATCGTGCAAAAACTAATTCACCCACAAAAAATATTTTTACAATGAACTAAAGAATATAAAACAAACACTTATTAATAATAGCTTTCCAAACTATATAGTTGATGAACAATTACGATGCTTTCTTCGAAATCTTAATAATAAAAATAAGCAAATAGAATATAATAATACTTCAACTAATATCAAACATATTAATCTCCTCTATCGTAATCAAATGCATACAAAGAAGATCAAAAAATATACTAAAAAATTAGTAAATACTAATAGATTTAAAACAGATTCTAGCAAAAAAAATTAAGTTAAGTTAACCAACCTAGCAAAAAAATTAAGTTAAGTTAACCAACTAAATCTAGTCTATCCAACTCAATTATTCGCAATGATTCTCCTCCCCCGGTTAGAGATTTGCAAAAAACCAACATAGTTTACAAATTCAAGTGCCCTTTGGAAGATTGTATCTCTAATAGATTAAATAATATTTATGTTGGTCACATAACATAAAAAAATTATGTATCAATTAGGTACCTCCACTATTTCGCGGGAAAAAAGCAGTATTGCGTAATGAAAACGGCCACAGATTTAATGAAAATAAAGTTTTATTGTCTAAACGTTGATATTATTATTAAGATGAAAGACCAAAGTATCTTTTATTTATTTTTTGAAATTTTTTACTCCTTTCTAACACGTTCGAAATTTTGGTTAAAATCTTGTTTTGTTTACGTCATCGCCTACTACAACGTTTAACATTGACTTTTTTTGCGCTCGTTTTTCGTTGAAATCACATTGATTTGGAAATTCTTTTCAAAATCAAATAATTGTTCGATTTTAATGAAATTTTCAGTACTTATTCACAAATGAATGAAATTTCTTTTACGTGTTTTATTTTAGAAAATTTTGGTAAAACAATTTTTTAAATATTTTACCACCC
Source organism: Ascarosepion bandense (assembly GCA_037127315.1). NCBI lineage: Eukaryota > Metazoa > Mollusca > Cephalopoda > Sepiida > Sepiidae > Ascarosepion > Ascarosepion bandense. Next base: position 214,615 of record JBBBDQ010028802.1, read on the forward strand.
CCTTACTTAATTTCATGAAATTTTGCACAGAACCTTCTTATTTATTTTAATTATGTTTTGTTAAAAGTAGGAGTCATTGGAGATTGTAAATCACCTTCTACTTTTTCAAATTTGTACTATTTAACTGAAAATCTACTCTGAATTGAAAAATAATGAATTCAATAAACTATGATATTACTTAATTAGAAAATCTTTTAATTGTTTTTGTAAATAAGTAATATTCAGGACATTATTGTCTGAAGAAATAAATTTTTTTCAGATGAATAATGCATTTTTACAAAAAGTCTTTCATTTTTTACATTTTAATTATAATAATTTATAATAGTTTAAAATCGTGTAAAATTCTGTATTCGGGTAATTTTTGGATGTGATATAGTAAAAAGTAG